>VURO01009609.1:13925-35667 GCA_015108175.1 Pelvicachromis taeniatus
AAATCCTCTTTCAGTGGGGGACTGTTTAGGATCATAGGTTTAATGTTGCTGTCTGCATTCAGCTCTTTGCGGACAAATGATTGATGGCAAAAATCTGTTTCTCTGATTCTGGAAGAAAGATAACAGTAGTCAGAATTTTTAACGTGTTCTGTAGGAAGTCCTTAACATGAAACTCTATATCTGTGCTCGTGTGTGTGTGTGTGTGTGTGTGTGAGGGGTGTGTGGGTTTACGATTTCCATGTGGCATATGTGTGTGTTCCCGAGTCGGAAAACAGTAGCCTGCATCCTTTCTGGGCCGGCTTTATTCCATATGTTGAGGATTATCCTGCTTTTGTACATTCTGAAAATATAATCTCCCATTTAGATTATTATTATCATCAATAATAAAACAAATAATAATAATAATAATATAAAAATCCTTTGGAGTTATTTAATTAGGCTGGAGAACTGCAATAATGCAAAACTAACTAGTCGCTTGCTTGAGAACTACACTTTTGTTTGACGCATTCAAAATGATTTTACTATTGTCGTTGCTCGGCTGATGTTTGTATGGATATGTGAACGCAATCAGATAACAGGAGTTATGGCGTCTTTGTTGAGATGTTACATTTTACAGCTATCTCTCCAACGCCAAGCCCCGCTCCCTAAAGGCTATAAACAGAAGCCAGAAGAGAACTATAACCCAGCGGTTTATGGCAAGGGGAAAATTTTGATTATACTCACAGCTGGGCACTCCGTTCCACAGAGGCATTACAAGTTAAAAAATACATGGCAGCAGGGACATTAATCTTTTAAATAACTAAATAATGGTTAAGACTGCGGAGAGGGGAGCCTCACTAAAGCCGCAACAGCAAATTTTGCAATTGAGGCAACTTTAACTTAAAAGTGAGTTCCGTTTTCTGCAGACTGATCGTTGGAAACAAAAGGTGTAGGTGTGTGTGTTTTACATATTTATTTATTCTTATTTTTGCTTAACTATATAATTTGTCAATATTTCATTGTATTTTTCCCCGTAAAATGAAAGCATTAAACTGTTTCGAGCAACCATTTCGAACTGGTGCAGCGTCTTTACATCTAAAACTTTTCAGTTCACAGATATTTATGGGAGCTATGTTCATTTGTTCAGCCTGTCTTTTGAGGGTTGAAAACTAAAGATATCTTATTTTAATGTAGTTTGACATAACTGCACTTTTACGCATGCGTTTATGCGTAAAACTGCGTACAAAGTTTTAAAAAATCTATTTAAAAATAATGTGATTTTTTATTAGAATTGTGAGATCAACATCGTTGTTTTTGTGCTGAAAGTTGATTTATTCTCGCTCAGGAAAAAAACACCTTTTTTTTGTGAACAATTTTAAAGCAGTTTTAGTCTCACAGTTAATAAAGTGTATATTGTTAAATGTAAAACGATCGCTTCCAGCGTTATACGCAATAAATTGATACCAAAAATGTTTTGCAATCTTTCCAAAGGGGTTGGTTATTTAAATTGCCCTGGGCATTTAATTTTACAGTTAGTTTAACTAATTTAAAACCAGATTTTGCTGGTTTTGCTCTCTGGCACTGGTCAGTCCGAGACGGTGCCTGGGTTCCCATGCGGGGCTGGAGTTCGCAGTTAATGTCTAAACCGGGTTAAAGCAGCTCTCAGCTCGGCTTTGACCCGGCACAGGGCCGGGGGTGGAGGGGTGAGCCCGCGGTCAGCCTGTCTAAGATGAAAAAGTGAAACGACCCCAGAAAGAAAAGCCACAACTGAATGGCTTCATGACAAACTCGGGATGAGAGAAGAATTTATTTATGCGATCTTCTACAAGGCAATAGGCTGTTTATACGGATAAGTGCTTATGTTACTGCTGCTTGTGGTTTTATCATCTGCAGACCCGAGTGTTGGATTCAGATCTGCAAAGACAGCCCGGTGAAAAATTACGTACTCGGAGTATCACATGAACACAAAGTCTGCAGCCAGCGTATCCAGGGCGATCATCTTCGACTGAATTAAATCTACTACCCGAGTGAAGAGGGACATTAAAGGCGTCTAATTATACTACCAGATTCCCAGTGTTAATCAATAATCAGTCTATAATGGAAAACTGATACAAGAAGGTCGATTAAACCGCTGCCAAAGTAGCAATAAGTCATAAACGTGGCGGAGAATCCCTTTTTAGATCAGTGGATCATATTCAAATAACGGTCACGCACGCATCCTCCCACTTGAACCCTTAATATTGGAGGAGCGCTTCCCTTTGCACAGCAGTCATCTATCCAAGGAGCGGGAGAGAGAGCGAGGGAGCGAGAGAGGGAGAAACGCGCGGAACAATAGACTCGCGACTCCCGCAGGCCGCGTGAACTCTGCGTGGTCCCCACCTCGAGCCCCTGCGTTGGCCTGTCCAACGCGGGGACTAATGAAACGGTGAACCAGCGGTCAATGATTCTGATTGACCCTATGGCGACCTGACGGCAGCTAGGCTACATTCTTAGAGAAGAATGCTCTTTGAGAAACCGAAGCATCTCCCCGTTGTTGTTGTCTGTAAAAGAAATCCACCAAAGTCCAGAGCTAGGGAACACCATTCAAAGGTGCAAGCTAATGACTCTAGTGTCAAGAATAACTGTGAAAAATGAAAGTCAAAAAACAAAACAAAAAAACTCGGGATTAATAGTTCAACGTGAATTAACTCTTTTTTCCCCCCCATTTGTATTTTCCACATCAGCAGAAAGGTGCCCTAAGCTCCGCAGTTTCATTTTTCACCCCGAATCAATCAGAATTGTTATGGATCAATGTTTGCTTCGACCTCTTTTTGTGTGTGTTTAGCTTTCCCACTGTTTAACGTGAAACCAATCATGCTCTACATAAAGTTTTGCTGTTCTTCTCACTCCATGCAACGCGAGCTTTTTGCTTTCGCAACAAATGGTTCTGACCGGAGTTGTCATCAAGCACTCATTCAACCAGCCATGGGAATTTAGTACATGTAAACACAAGGAACGAGCGTCTGCCAGAGCACAGAAAATCGCCTAGGGGAAGAAATGGAAACAGAAACTCTATGTGGCATCTTGACCAAATTTGCAATACAACTCGAAAAACAATGCAGACGTCAGCAATATTCATAATGATACATTACTGTATGAAGAAGTGAAGTGTGTGGGAATGGGAAGAAAAAAAAAGAAAAAGAAAAGGCGTGGATAATGTTGCCTTGAGTGGAGCGTGAGCATTGACACGTGAGACAAATCAATACATATGCAACACATACATCTTACCCCAAATTTAATATACAAGCAAAACGAGTCAACGTGATGACTAATGCTGTCAATTGCAAGTGTACAACTTGAATTCAAATATAGCTGGGTATAAACTGTGGTGCGTTCACTGGCAGCTGACGGCAGATGTTCAGCTGTAAACATTTAGAGGCGCTGTGAAGCGGCAGAAATGGATTTCAGCAGAAACTAATGAGAAATTTAGATTCAGTTTCAGGGCCAAGTTCTCTGAAGCGCTGCAATTTTTTTTTTCCAGTTCAGTCCAATAAATCTGAGGTCGAGGCCAAGTTCGGAAATTACCCCCAGCCACTATTTTTATGTGGATTAGTTTCACTGCAGCTGGTAGTTTGTTTACCAGCAAACTTGGCAGGTGGCCAACTGCAATTTGGCAGTCGTACTACAATCAAAGCTTGGCCGGCTAAATTATGAAAGAGATGCAACTTTTGGTGGGCAACAGAGCACATCAACTCCTCCTTGATTTCTAATGTTTAAAGTAAAGAAGTGTGCAATACTTGTTCAACAAAGTGAGGTCATCAGTAAGAAACTTCTCTACTGTATTAAAGTCCTTCTGATGTGCTAGTATTTTACCTCAGAAAGCCCGAACAGTATACGCCTCAGTAAAGAAATGGAAGAGAAAGCGGGGCTCAGACTCACAGTCACGCTTACAGAACTTCAGTGACTTGTGTTCAAACGATAAAATTGATATTAGAGTAGCTCTGACACTTTGAATAATAATTAACAAATGAGAATGTGGCTAGGACAAGGTGACTATTTCACATTAACTATCCTCTGGTGCAGTTACCTTACAGCCAACTTTTTGCTGGCATTCCAGTAGAAGGTGAGCTATTTTTCATGCAGCAAGACCAATTTCATAAACCTGAAATTCACCTCGCATCAGTTATTGCTGATCTGCCTAAAATCTATGGTTGCCAGTTTAGCAGTAATTAACTTTTTGAGTCAATCTGGATTCAAGAACATTTACCATGAATAGGTGGGACAAAATGAAACATTTTGCAGCATAATCTTTACAATGTACACATTAAAATGATATAGGAATAACTAGATGATATTACTGCTTTGTAGTTTTTAAGAAAATATCACAAACTAATCCAGCTCTGGAGATTATTTAGCCTGAGGAGAAGTCTGAAGTCTCAGGATGTTCTTGTTGTGCTTGCTAGTCTTCTGGATGATGGTCTCACCAGTTTACAGTAATTGCACACATGTATCAGAATTAATGTGGTATGCCTTATAATGAGTTATTGATGTCAGAAGGTACATGCTGGAGCACCATTAATGGTTTCAATAAATTATACAATGACACTTAACAACAGGTACATGCACAGCTTTACAAAGAAGGGACGGGCTGAATAGTGATTTTAGGCATTGTAATTACTCTTACGCAGAGCATTCGTCAACACAATGGCCTCTATGAAAAAAGTCAGAGTGAGGGCACAGGAGTGTAAATCTCTGTCAACAACAAAAAGAAGTCATCAGCAGCCAGCCATGAAGTGAACCTTCGCCTATATATACCCTGTAGAACCGAATGTGTGTGGAGCTGCCTCAGTCACAGATTGGGTTCTTGGGGAGTCTATGGGCGATGAATAACCATCCATCAAAATCCACGACAGGGGAGGAAAAAGGGATGACTCTTTACTGTGCTCTAGCTTTGCTAAAGGAACGTGTCCTTCTGCAGCCCTGCAGTTCCACGCTTTCATAGATTAGAAAGATTATTTGACATTTGTGCAGTGTCAAGCACAGAAAAGTGTCCGTGAAGCGACGCTGCGCTGCATACAAATGGATTGGCAAATTGGGCAGGATGGTTTGCTCATACTGAGTTTCACGGCGTGAGTTGTGATCATGCCGCTGGATCTAATTTCCTGCATGGTAGCGTAAAGGTTTGCTCAGTGACAAATCATAAAATCGATATTAAGTGCAGCATCTCAACAAGAACCACAGCTCACTATCTTGATCTGGGGTGTAGATCTGATAAAGACTCGGCTTATAAAAAACAAAAAAACAAAAGCAACTCTGTTTGCTGCCGTGATTACATCACGTCTGCAGACCATTCACAAATGTAGTAAATCTGTAACTCTTGTGTGAAAATCTGTGCACACCTTCACTTTATCTCAGCTGGAACAATAACTGTCTGACAGAAACTGAAGCTACAAACGCTTGGGCTGAAAAATATCCAATGTAACAACAATGGAAAAGCTGCCTATTTAAATGGCACCAGACCGTGAAACAGAGAAAAAAAAAATATTCTGACAGAAGGAAAAAAGAACTGGCCACTCTATTACCTATTTGGTTGCTTATCAGTCACTCTTTAAGAGCTGCTTTGTACAAACGACTCATTAGATCAGAGCCATTACGCCCAAAGATGCACAAGTCCAGTTGTATTCTGTCAGCCATGGCAAATGCTTCAAACGCATTACATCCTCCATAGGATCATTTAATGCATAAATATGTTCCATCTTCTTTTTACAGGAGTATGTAGTAAAACGGAGGTTTTGGCTGCGCATCTGTCTTGCCAAATCCTCGGAGAGCAGCTGCAGCCAAAGAAATCCTCGTGAAATTTTGAAGGATTTCAAACGGATTAATGGTCGATTGCTGGGTGCAAACATGATCTATTAAGACCTTGACATTTGCGATTTAGCATTTTTAAATGGATCGCTTTAGCGAAAGAGGAGAAATTCCTTGCGCAATGACGCTCATTATGTCTCTTTCTTCGTGTGAGGGCGCACATTTAGCATATTCCCACTTATCTCTTTCACCCCTTTTTTTTCACCGATTTTGCATTAAGCTTCATTTTTTTTAAGCCGTCGCATTTTTCTCTCGTTCGGTTTGATTTAGCATCTTTTTTTTTTTAAAAGCCAAGTAATGCATTTTTCTCCCCCTCCTTTAAAAGCCGTGCTAGTGAGCGCGACACCTCGGCCTGACCTCGGCCGAACAAAGCCAACTACTAGTCACTGTCTGGGAACCTTTTATCCCATTCTTTTATTTGAGGCCTTTCTGACCGGCCACGTTTTGTTGTCCATCCTTTGACTGGCCACAAGGCCAAATATGGCCCCGCCGTCCCTCAATATGGGCCAGTTTAATTTTTCAGCTTCGGCCATCTGTGGGGGTAAAAGTCAGTCAGCTAAAAGTCATAAATCTACAGTCAGCGCGTCTTCAATAGGGGCTGTGTGGCAGAGGGAGATAGATAGATAGATAGATAGATAGATAGATAGATAGATAGATAGATAGATAGATAGATAGATAGATAGATAGATAGATTTGAATTACTCATATTAACAATTTAGACTGTCAAGATTATTTTTCAGTGTCCACAAACACCTAACCGTAGCAACTTATCCGGCCAGCAAATCTTCATTAGTCCTATAATGAACATTTTTTTCCTCCAAATTATCCCATTACGTCTGACATAAACAACCAAAAGTGTGGCCTCTCATTGGCTGGTCGCAGGGTCACGTGGCCCGAGCGGCCGTCCGTCTATTTGACAGCCGCAGGATGGCTTCATGCCAGAGGGGGAAAAAGAGACAGAGAGAGGGGAGAGAAAGAAAAATTAGTATTCTCCTACCAGCCTCGCTATAAATCAATCATGGAGTCCTACGTGGTGAGCTGTAAATATGCTGAGCCGCAGTTCCCGCCATGTGAAGAAGATTACAGTAATTTTAATGAACAAGGGGGGTATTACAACAACCCCGAGGACAGTGGCAGTTATGGAGGGGGCTATATGTCCATGCAGCCCCCTCCGCCTCCCTATGCACAACAACAAGCCGGTTATCAACACTCTTTGCAGGGGCATCGCCGGCAAGATGGAGAGGAGCCCTCGCAGCATCAAGGTGCAACCTACCCGGTCTACAGAGAGACGGACGGGCCCGTGAAGGAGAGGTTCCCCGTGGGTGACCTGCAGTGCCAGGCCTGGATGACCTGCGCAAAGCCCGCTCAGGTGCAGAGGAAAACGGCCTGCCAGGGGAAAGACAAGCCGCCCATTGTTGTCTACCCGTGGATGAAGAAAGTGCACGTCGCTCATGGTAGGGTAGCCTGAACGTTTTAATCAGTCCATCTTCACTGCCCATTTCATTTCTCCACAACATTGGTGTATTTCTCATGTAAATGTTTTTATCTGCTTGGTCTTTCTTTCTTTCTTTCTTTCTTTCTTTCTTTCTTTCTTTCTTTCTTTCTTTCTTTCTTTCTTTCTTTCTTTCTTATAGTGTTTTGTCCATTTGTGAGCATCGCTTTTTTGTTGTCGAGTTATTTACGATCTCAGTGAGAGTCAGCGAGAATTACAACCCCTATAAAGTTTTATGACCCTGCCCTGCCACAGCGTGTTTGTGTGTGTGTGTGTAAGTGTGTGTGTGGGCAAGCTTATGGTGTGTATCTGATGTGCAACGCATGCGGCGGAACAAACCTCTTAAAAGATAAAAGCAAAAATCGTTCCTTGGGCCTCTTCCCAGTCCACCACGAGTGAAGATTAGGACAGAAAAAGCTACGTGATTATATCTCGAATAAGAATTTAAAAAGATCATTTTTATTTTAATTATATCCTTAATGTGGGGTTTTACCCAGGCCCGTCCTCATCATTACTGAAGACAGAACAAAACAAAAGCTGTAAAATAAATAAAATACATTTAAAGCGGAATGTAAACCACCTCCTTTTGTTTTTACAGTTAATCCAAATCACGTGGGCCCGGAGCCAAAGAGGTTGCGGACGGCCTACACGCGACAGCAGGTCCTGGAGCTCGAGAAGGAGTTTCACTTCAGCCGCTATCTCACGCGCCGACGCCGCGTCGAGGTGGCCCATGCGCTTTGCCTGTCGGAACGGCAGGTGAAGGTGTGGTTCCAGAACCGGCGCATGCGCTGGAAGAAAGACAATAAGCTGCCCAACACCAAAGGAAAGAGCAAAAACAAGAAAGCGACTGATAACAACAACAACAACAACAACAGCAACAGCAGCAACAGCAACAGCAGCAGCGACAGCATGAAGACGGTGATAACTGTGTGAACGCAGGAGCAGAGTGTGGCCGTCGAAGCAGCCATGGTAGCACCTTCATTCTCCAAAGCTAATGTTGCTTAATTTATCCAGGGTGACTGCAGTCCTCAGACAATTCTCAACTCCTTTAAAGTTGCAGCTTTGACGAACACAAGTTTATAAATTCCATAATGTATTTTTTCCCTTGTTTTTAACTTAAACTTTGGAGCATTGAAAATCTTTCCTTGTTCGGGGTTTGATCCACATTCAATCTCATAATGAATGAATGAATGAATCAATCAATATATTTGAAGTTCACGGAGGCCCCGACATCTCTCTGGCGCAGATGGGGAATTGCTTCACATTTAGACATCCGATGAAGACGCAGAAACACGGTGCCCGTTTGTTTCGGTGCCAGAATACTCGTGACTGCGTTGAACCAGGATGAAACAGGGTTTTCTTTTTCTCTACAGGGTAAACATAATACAGGGTTATAGAACAGCTACCTAAAAGCTGAAAAAGCCTAATTTATGAATATGCACGTTACCAAAATGTTACATAAACTGGCGCTTAGTGGGTAGGTAGGAGAGCAGAAACGCCAAATTGCGTGTTGAGTGGCTGCAAAAATGATGTTTTAGCTTTTGATTTTGTGCAGAGAAGCATCCAAAAATAATGCATATTTGGAAGGAAATTAGCCATATTTCTTTCTTGGATTTTATTTCCCATATAAAAATAATTTTTTAAAAAGAGCCAAAATGAAGGTTCATTTTTTTTAACGCACACAGCTGACCGTAAACCGAACTTCTTTTCTCAGGGTTACAGGGTTTTACAAAGAGATCTTTTTTTTTTTTTTCTGAAAAAGCTTGTTTGATTTAGCACCGAGAGGATGAAACTGACCCTCTCTGAAATACCACGATGTCGCATATAAATAGGTATGTTCGCTCTTTGATTCCAGTGTAATATGCTATCGATATCTATTATAGTCTACGCCAGTACTTATGTTTAATTTGTACTAATTAGAAGCATATTTTTATTCGTTCTTTGTAGCAAGCATCTTCGCCGTTATTTTTTCGTTACTTTTGAAAAAAACAAAAAAACAAACAAAAAACAACCAAATTGTGTATTCCTGTAATAATTTTATAAGTGGAAATGTTTTGATAAAAATAGATGAGAAAAATAATAATAATAAAAAAATTTCAAACATTAAAAGTGTGAATATTTGTCTGAGTTGGAGAATAAGGAAGGACCGATGTTTTTTGTGGTGGTAGGAGAAGATGAGGTCGGGAGAGAATCAGCGGATGTGACGTGTGATCAGGATCCATGAATTAAAGGCAAAATCGTGATCTCCATTTTCAGCTTAAGAAAAAAATCGCTTTGATTCAAAAGCATTTATAATTTACTGACAACAAAAGCGATGAAACTAAGCAGCACGGTCTTTGTCGCAGTCATGGTATAGATACGCCAAGACTAATGTCTAGTGCGTCATGACGCAGTTTAGAAGCGTTTAAAATGCACGCACGTTGTCCCACGGGTCGATTTAGGTTGATCTTTACTGTTTTTTAAATTTTCGAGTAAACGCAGTTGAAACTAAGGAGAAATTTTGGTGCTAAAATATTTACACGTGTTGTATTCTGTGTCTTTTGCTGTTTTAAAACTTTATGGTTATTATGTTGATACTTTATTATTGTCTATGATAAGATCCTTGTTTGTAAGTTCATATATCCCAGATACAATAAATCGGGTCCCTCTTAGATGTTGGTCCAAATCGCAAATTTAAGTATGAATATCAATTTAAGTGAAACTGTTTGGGCCTGGATCAAGATTAGAGGTATTTAGGCCTATGTGTATAGTAAGTTTACGGGAAAGGAACGTAAATCAATGTAAAATCCCCTGAAGTAGTGGAATCGTGTGTATTTGTGTGTTGATATGTAAGAGAAATGAGCGCTGAGTGCCAATAATTGGTGGCTTCCGTTCGAGACTCGGTTGCATGTGCAGGAAAGGCACAAAGGGGCTGACACGGAGTAACCTGGATTATCTATCACACGCCGAAGATCAACCGCAGAGCTGCCACAGTCATGACAAACAAAGTTCAGATCTTCAGTAAAAACAGAAACGCTTCTGAAGTTGTGCATGTCTGCACTTTGCGATTTTACTCAAGGGAATACCACAAAACAACGTCAAACATCTGGAATTCAAAACCTGATCCCACCACGACACACGCGTGATTACAAACGACGTGCAATTATCTCTAAAGTTTCACACCGCAAGTTCACGCGCATTCATGTATTTTATGTACATTTAAATAGACAATAATACTGAGCAGCACACTTTGTAGATATGCGTGTGTTTGTGCATATACACCTACCTTGCTTTCTCCAGTGAAACAGGAATGCCCCCCACTGGTAGCATTAAGTATTACAGCCTGAAAGAGATTTTTTTTTTCAGGTTAAGATCACGAATATTTTTCCAGTTAAGAAAACATGAAAAATATTTACATTAAAAATACATAATACATGGATATATTTAACATTAGACTATTAATTAACAGGATTAACAGAAATGCGTATAATAACATGTATTCAATGCTAAATTAGCCTTGGTGGTAATAAGGCAAATGAACCAGAAACATACACATCTTTGCAAAGGTTACAATTTTGGGTTGTTACATCTATCCATGCATCATCATTCTGCAAATAGTTTTGCTCAATAAACAGACTTGAAAAGATACATATTTAAATAGAGTAAGTTTTTATCTTTTTCTTTGGACATCATCTGCCATCTCAGTCGTTGTCCTTGTACCTGACTATTTATAGAGAATTTTTCTTTTTTTGTTTCCTACATCACTTAACACTGACATATTAATCATTCAAGAGTATAAAGTCATCTGTCAAGGGATAAAAAGTGTGTATCAAAGAACTAATTTTAAAAGGCATCTTTAGGCATTTAGTCTTTTTGCACCAACAAGTTCATTCCAAAAGAGCTATTGGGATAACATGGGATGTCTCAGTATACTGAGCAGTGTGCAATTAAAAACTACCTCCAGCAGGTGAACAGTATCTGAAAATCAAGTGACACAGAATCTAACAGATGCATCGGACCTTTCAGTTGATTCATCTGTTTGCAGAGATGATCTCTATGGAAGGGAATCAGGAAGAAAAAGCTGATGTATGTCAAGCTATAGAAGAACTGGACTGAAAATCAGTCGTCACAGGTCTTATGGAGTGATGAATCCAAATGTGAAATTTTAGGTTCATCCTCAGTATAAACAGAGATCATAAGGAGATGGGTACAATAGTGAGAGGCTACGGCCATCTGTAAAACAAAGTTTTATGTTTTGGGGCTGCATTTCAACCAGTAGTGTTGGGGATCTTGATTGATGGAATTATAACTGCATAGTAAAATTTTGATCCACCATCCAGAACCTTCTAGAAAGCAATTGATTGCCAGCAGCTTCATTTTGACAAACAAACTGTCAATGCAGTAAACAGATACAAAAAACACACAATGAAACACTATCACTCATGGAAATGAAAAGAAAGTCCAAGATTAACAGTCTAAGAGAGTTCCCACTGTGTTGAAGAATAAAGGTGGCCATACCAAGTATTAGCTTTCAAGCTCATTAGAATTGCATAAACTCTGTTTTTGGCACCAATTATTATTATTATTTTTTAATTTCCCATTGGTTTTTGATTTTTATTTAAAATTTTAAAGTAATTAATTCATTTTATTTAACTTGTTACATTTTGGTTTTCCCTTTGTGACTATGTCTCAGCCAAAAAGACACAAAAACTGAATGCATAGAATACTACAAGAAGAATTAACGTAAAATCCACACTTAGACTAAGATGTGGGAAACTCAGGTTTGGTATCTTGCCCAAGAATACTTAAACATGTAAACTAGAGAAGTGTGGGATTGAACCACTGCCCTCTATCTCTTGAGCTACAGCCACCCCACACCAGCAGACAAATCTGATAAAATCCATTTATATTTAATGGTAAATGGCCTGCATTTGTATAGCGCTTTTCTTAGTCCCTAAGGACCCCAAAGCGCTTTACACTACATTCAGTCATTCACCCATTCACACACACATTCACACAGTTAAGTTTAAGTTAAGTGTTAACTTAAGTTTTTAAGTTTTGCTCACTTTACCCTCCAAATTCATGTTTTCAGCCCTGGACATGAGACTTTTAATCATATTTTGCTGTAACAAAATATCAAAGACTTCAAAAAATGCTTCTTTGACTCCAAACCCAAATTAAAAATTCTACTTTATTAATATGCATTTTTCATGCATTAAAAGACCCAATTATTACTAGTTAAACATAACTACATTGCTAGCCGGTACACACGTCCATAAAGAGGAACTAAAAATATGTTCAACCGTTTTTCTTACGGACATCAATCGCAGGCGCACCGGTCAGTGACTGCAGAACAAGTACTTGCCCTTAAACTTGCAAGCAGTGCTGATGCTCAGATCGTTCATTATTCTACTCGTTATTTAACAATAAGAGTACCACAGCAGCACCATGTCTCTTGCGGCAGAGGCGTTCATGTCGCAGATGGCAGGTAATATGTTTAATTCACCCCGTTTTTCTATTGATTATGAATAACATTAGCCAGCTAGCTAGCAAGAGCTAGCGTTCACAGTAACGTAGCCTCTTTACAAATGTAGTTACTTACATATATGGGCCTTTAGCTGTTACTATAGCTGCGTAGTTCGCCTTTTCTTGGCTTCAGGGCACTCTGTCATTCTGCATGTCGCGGTTTGCTTGGCAGGTGTAACACGGGATGTAGGACTCGAATGTAAATAGCGCCATATTTGTGTTTACTGTTAAAAGCACAAATCAGCAGGAGGACGGTGAGTTCAAGCGGAAACAGTTCAGGAGGGGTAAAGTTAATGACAACTCCGAATCGTTACAAAAACTGCTCAATTCTATCAGATTTAACAGAAGCATGCTCAGATTCTCCCGGTGGCTGGAGGCTGCAAGGACGGCGGTGTAACGGCATAGGCCGTTGAGTGAGCACCGTGCACCCTGTGTCTGTATTCTTTATAATCTTTTATTAATGAACTTTACGTGAGTAGAGGCGAAGAAGAGGGTGCAGTCAGGGTGATGTGGATGGAGATGGTTGTCAGGGATGATTTGTGAAGTGAGCCAGAGTGAAAGGGAAGATCTGCAAGATGGTAGTGAGACCTGCCGTGGTGTATGGTCTGTAGACGGTACACTGACAAAGGTCACTGGTGCCAAGGTTTTGTTTGGGAGTGAGCAGGATGGGCAAGATTAGAAATAAGTATATCAGAGGGAGAGATCAGGTTGAGGAGTTTGACAAAGTTCGAGAGGTGAGGCAGAGGAGGGGTAGTGGATAATTAACTGGAGAAAGGGTGTTGAACATGGAGCTGGCAGGCAGGAGGAAAAGAGGAAGACCAAACGGATGGTCATGGATGCAGTGAAGGAGGACAAGAAGACCCAATTAGTAAAAGAGTGTTGACAGTCGATCCCACAAGCAAAATAATAGATTAATAAATAACATTATCACCGTATAATTGTGAGTTTGCCTGCATGTCTGTTTCTGACGTTGACAGCTGCTGAGCCGTGGCCTGAAAATGCAACCTTGTACCAGCCACTGAAGGGTGAGTTAGTGAAATGGAGGCACAATGCGTAATGTCAGCAGCAATATAGTTATTTATACATGTTGTTGTTTTTGCAGAGGATCAGATTCTGCTGTCAGACTGCGCCTCATCTCTTGCTGTTCAGGTAAAACAAACATGCATGTACATACATTACACATCTAGCCGAATGTAATGTTTATTTGTTAATTACTTGGCCTATTGTGCTAGTGAAACACAGAAAGCTTGGTGTCTTATTAGTTGACTGCCCACTAATAAGATGCATATATGTTGTAATACTGCTACATCATGACTGGGAAGAAAGAAAAAAAATTATATATCTATATATACACCAGTGACACTGGTCTTTAGGAAAAATACTTTCAAAATAAAAGTAATCACGTATGAAATGCAGTTGTTATTATTTGTATTTGACCTTTTGACCTCGACTCCGACTTTGGATTTGACCTTCCTCACGGGATGAAATCTGCAGTGCTGCAAAATAAAGTTAACTGATTTTTGCAAAAGCATATCGAAGTATACCACAAGTAATATTTTTCCTTTACTTTCACAGTATGTTAACACATTCATCCTATAGGTGAATGATTTGAGACTGGGAGAAGACACAAACCCAACCTCATGGCATTACAAGCGAGTGTCCTCCTAGTGCCTTTTTTTCCCACAACTGCTTAATTCTGTCCTGTTTCTGATGTGCAGGCGTACCTCAGAATGTGCGGTCTGCCAGTTCAGGTGGTCTGCAGAGCAAACGCTGAATACATGTCACCTTCTGGTTAGTACACATGCTGCTTCAGATACAAATTCTGGGTGTCTGATCTCGCCACTGTGTGGATCTCACATTAAAACCAGTGCTGTCAACGTTAACGCGTTAATACTGCGAGAACGTGGTCATCACGTTTAACGCGATTAAAATTTTGAACGCACTCAACCCATCTGGAGCACAGAATAAACAAACTGTGGACAAACTGTCCGAAATGCGTTGACTGAGACATTTCAGGGATTTTGAGTCAGTCTGCGCTCCAGATGGGTTAATTGTTAATGGCGTTAGTCATGATGACGGTGTTAACGCGGTTAAGCTGCGGTTAAGCTGCATTCAATCTGCGCTGACACTTTGACGCGTTAACGTGGATCAGATCGTGCTAACGCTGACAGCTGACACTACTTAAAACATTACACAAAATCTGGTGTATCAGTGTCTCTGTACTGTAAGCTGGTTTGTAAATTGTTAGTTAGGATTTTAATATAAATTTTAGTTTACTTCTTTATAAACAAGTGTTAAGTTTGCTTCCAGATTTCGTGTAGATGCATCTGGAAGTTTTTATGATTTGACTGGCCAATCTTTTCATGTTTGTGTCCGTAGGTAAAATTCCCTTTATCCACGTGGGCAACCAGGTGGTGTCAGAACTGGGGCCGATTGTGCAATTTACCAAAGCTAAGGCGAGTGACGTATAGACGACAGCTGTTATTGTTTCTTTTGGTAAATTTGCTTCCAGTTTTTCCCAGTGGAGGAGCAGATTTTCACATTTCTTCCTGCCGTTTTCTTCTTTCGGGTTCTTAGGGTCATTCTCTGAGTGATGGCTTAGATGACGTTCAGAGGGCTGAAATGAAAGCGTACATGGAGCTGGTCAACAATATGCTGCTTACTGCTGAGGTATCAAAAACATAACAATCATAACTTCAGTACAGGTGTTTATGAGTGCGTCTGGGAAATATCCACTCACACGTGTGTCCTCTCCTGTCTACAGTTGTACATTCAGTGGTGTGATGTCTCTACAGCCACTGAGGTGTGTACACCAGGCTTTTCTTAAAAAAACTAAACAGACTTCTTATTAAAGTCTCGATGGCCTCCTAATCAGCTGTATCTGTTTTTGTAGATTTCTCGTCCCAGATACAGCAGTCCGTACTCATGGCCTCTCAGTAAAATCCTCGCCTACCAGAAGCAGTGGGAAGTGCGCAGGAAGATGAACGCCATCGGCTGGGGAGGGAAAACGTTGGAGCAGGTCAGCAACAACCTGGCAACGAAACGCTGATGAAACTGAAATTCCTTTCCTGCAATCAGAAAAATAATTTAATATCTTTTACTTTTAAAGGTGGAATTCTTCAAAGTTTTACAAAATCGATCTTTTAGACTGTTTCAATGCGCTTGTATTTGTCCTCTTTCTGCTATGTAGGGAAAAAAAACCCCAGACAATGATCGTCATCATCAGACTGTCCAAAAAACAAAAAGTAAACAAACATGTTTAAAAAGTCTTTTTGCCCTCATGTATTTCAGGTTTATGAAGATGTGAGTCAGTGCTGCCAGGCGCTCTCTCAGAGGCTGGGAACACAATCATACTTTTTTAATAAACAGTATGTATCTTTTTTTTCTATCTGTATGTTTCTGGTTATCACTTTCTCATTCGTCTTGTTTATAGCAACTGAATAACAAATCTGCAGAATCCTTCCTCTAACCCCGTTATAGGCGTCCACACCAACAGGCAACATGTTCAATGTGATTACAGCAGTTTTACTTGAGCACCACCTTGTGGTTTAAAATTGTAATGATATCTTAAGTCACTGAAACGCTTTGTTCTGTACTCCCTGAAAATGTGTTAAAACAAAGTATTACAAGTGAAGCCAGTGTCTGTAACGCCTCTTTTCTCATTATATTTAAAGCTGAAGGAGTGCCAAACATTAACGTAGTGTGTGTGTGTGTGTGTTTTATAGGCCTACAGAGCTGGATGCATTGGTGTTTGGCCATCTCTTCACTATATTGACTACTAGACTGACCAGCACTGAGCTGGCAGAGAGGATCAAGAGCTACAGCAATCTGCTGTCCTTCTGCAGACGCATTGAACAGACCTACTTTGAAGACAAAAGCTCCTGAAGGACTGACAATAACATATCTGTCTCTGTATCGCCTCTTCTCGCACATTCTTTCCTTCTCTCATTCCCCAGATTGTAGCCCTAAGAAGCTGAAATTGCATATGTGTCATTTCTCCTATTTTTTTCCTTCACCTTTTGCTCATACATCATCTCCAGAAGTTCAAGAATTCTGATTGTCCTAAAGTAAGCGTATTAAGAATATCTAAAATAAAATTGAGTTAAATTTATTTTTCAAAATATTATGAGAGCAAAGGCTAAATATGCTAGTAACTGTGATTATCTCAGTTTAGTGGGACAACTTGAGAATCCAGCAAAAGTGAATACAAAAAATATCAAGGCTCACAATAAAACCTTAAATAAGTTTGTAATGAAGATCAAAGGTCAGGATTAAATGCTGATTTGTTGTCAGGATCAAGTTCACCTCAGCAGAATGTGTGCGTACAATTGGGTTTTATACTCTTTTCCACAGAAGTGGTGTCTACATGTGTCAGAGTGCATGAGTGCGTTTCTAAATGCCCACCGCCTCACTGAAAAGCAGGGTGTGGATTTCCCAGCCTCGTGACATGGCTGCCTTTCAGAAAACAGAACTCCACTTGATCTACGTCCGAGGTCAAATGGCTCACTGTGTTTTTCCTTCAGGGCACTCCCAAAGCTTGCAAGAAATGTGAAACGGAGAGAGAGAATCCAGAGAGAGGTTGCTTTTGATTCTGTACAAAATGCATGAACATAATCAAAAAGATGTGATTTATTCTTTATTTTTTCCATATTTTACTTGCGTGAATGGAAAGTGCCTACATGATGGTGTACACTCCCCACAATACATTTCTCCCCCAAATAAAAAGTGGAATTTGTTTGATATTGTTTGAAATTATAACACAAAACCAAACGGTGGCTCTTTCATTAGGTTCCCCTGAATAATGCTTTAACATCGGGTTTTATTGGATTAATCCCTCATATGTTGCTAAAACAAAATCTGAAAGCGATAAGTTTAATAAGACAGAACATGCTGCCAGGTTATCGGCTGTCCGTTTCTACCTTTGGGTCTAATACAAGCTCGATGGTAAAGCCTGATTACCTCTGATTGCCCTCGAGTTGAACAGGTTGTGAGTGTGTGACAGACGGGCAGAGCGAGTGTCTGTCTTCCAGGTTTCCTGTGAGGTCGGGCTCTGACCCTTGAACTTCCAGGAGCTGTGGCATCATGACTAATGACCTGCAACGACCAAATGCTGCACACTTGGAGGTCATCAGCCAGACACCAGACAGAGATAAATACATGGAAAAACAAAAAGGTACATCTTATTGAAGATGTGTAGTCAAGTCTGCAGTTTTGTGTGGATTTTCGTCACGCTATATTAGGCCTTTGATTAATTATTAACCTCTAGAAATAGTCCTAAAACACAGTATAAGTAAAAGACTGAAGTAATGTGAAGTAGTTTGGGTACAAGGTTGAACAGATGATTGAGAACAATGCTGAGAAATTGTCAGCAGACCTACAATGTGATTTGTAGTTAGGTCCTTATAAATATTCTCAGGTTTTTTTGTTGTTGTTGAACATTTTTAAGGTTGTCACTCATCCAAGTGACTTCAGTCTCAGCTGACTGCAGATTTCCCCAACCTTATATTCATTGTTCCTTCAGCACCACTGAAGGAACAATGAATGGGCTGGGAGGTAAGTTACTCGATCATTAACCTCCTAGAACCTGGCATCCACATATGTGGACGTCACATTTTGGGTTGTTTAAACCAAAATACAAAATCTTGCTCTACAATTTTGCCTGATATCCACTTACGAGGACATTATACTGCCACAATTTAAAACGAACATCCTCATATGTGGATCTCATTTTTCTCAGAAACAAAAATCATGAAAAAAAAACCAATCAGGTAATTCTTTGTTTTTACATTCATCAGGTCCCAATCAGCCCAAATGGCAAAGAAATTAAAAATACATGCCACAAACGAGTTTGGATTGTGGGAGGTTAATATGCAAATTCTCATGACCATCGATCAACAACCACTGATCAAGCTCATAATAAAACCTCAAACCAGCGTTCCTCCCTGTCCAGGATGTGAAGATCCTCATCATTGAAAGAGTGTCCACTGGCCTGTAGGTGTAAATAGATTGCGGAGTCCTGGCCTCACGACGTAGCTCTTCTGTGTTCACTACAGGTTGTTTGGTTTCCCTGATGTATCAATCCTGGCACTTAACAGCGTACACTATATTACTCTGTTTGTGTCGGGGGACCCGATCCTTGAGGTGGACCAATTTTTGGCGTGTTTTGGGGTTTAAAAGCCATAGACACGCAGTGTTTAGAAAAAATACGTCAGCTGTTCCGATACTCCTGACACATACGGGATCACTACGGGTTTTCACATAGGCAGCAGTTGTCCTTCTCTCCTGGATCGGCAGGAGCTTTCTTTAGGTGCCTTCTCAGCTTTAACAAATGTCCAGATGGGATAACCACATTTACTCAGGGCCTTCGTGATGTGTTGTTCTTCTGTGTTCGCTCTATGTTGTAGCGTCCTGATGACACCCAGTTTGTGCTCCAGTGGATGATGAGAGTCAAACCTTAAATACTGATCTGTATGCGCGTAGGTTTACAGTACACATCAGCCTTTAGATGAAATAGGTGGAATTAAGACACAGTTCCAAAAGCAAACACGCTCTGTTGGTGCTGAGAGTAGTTCTTTTGCTGAGGTTGGGGTCATCCTGTAATCTCTTACAAACTACCTCCAACACTTCCGTGACTGGGATGCAAGTGAAGAGAGATGTAACATCGTACGAGACCATTGTTTTATCTGCCTCCATAATGACATCTCTCACCTTCTCAACAAAATCCAAGGTGTTCTGGATGTGGTGTTCAGAGCTGCCTACCAATGGGTTGAAGATAAAAGCCAGAAACTTAGAGATGTTATAGGTGACCGAGTTGATCATTCAGACAATTGGTCTTAAAGGTACACCCTTTGATCAATGAGCTTTGATCAGAAGTTGTTGATCATTGGTCATGGGAATTTGCATATTAATGATCAAGGAACTTATTGAGCATGCATCATGAGCATTTTTGTAATGGGCTTATAGTCTGAACTGGTGATACCAGATGAGAAGATTTTTCCCTGATTGCCCTTGATTCTACTCTCCTGCAGGGACAGCTGATTCCACAAATATCTGACCTTTCTGTTACCTTTAAAATGTTCTGCAATTACAGCATCATCCTCACTTTGAGTAGAGACTCCACTAATGTTCCTCATGCTATGTTCAAACTCTTATTTTGGCTTTCCACTTCAAGCAGACAATGCCTGGGGCCATTAGAGGGGGCAAAGGGTTTCAGGTTCAATCTGTGGCAATGAGTTTGGGGTTGAAGGGCAGAGGCACAGCCTTGACTGGTCACTAGTCCATCACAGAGTAACACAGTCTTATATCCACACCTACAGTCAGTTTTGAATCACAGTTAAGCCAAGTCAAAAGCACGACACAGGAATATTAGAAACCAAAATGATGAAATGCAGTAAATGCAACTGTGTTAATGAAATTCCATGTTCATAAAAGTGCACAGAAAACTGAAAAACATGCAGAAGATATCCTATTTGTCCTCCCACATAAGTTTAATATTTACATACTGGGATGGACTGCATACAAATATATTTTTGAAACATGGACAAGATTCATCAGTAAAGCAGGTTTACTTAGGGGTACAAATTGTATTGCAGAGGTTTGTCCAGAAGGGGGCAGCATTGGGATTTCAAAGTATCCAGCAGTGGCAGCGCTTTAAGGGATTTGGGGCCAGCTTGTCAAGGCAAATTTGTAGTGGATTTTCTCAAACTGGGGTAACGAAAAAAACTGAAAGAAAAAGAAAAGCGATGAAACAAATGGCAAGAGATTTTACTTTGCTTTTCAGTTCTGGAGAGAGAGAAACATTTGGTTCTTATTGTGAGAAAGAAAGAAAGTCACACAGCTGGTTGCACTGGTTGTCATTATGCTTCTTTGGGTCAGTGTGTATCTAAATTCAAACCACTGAGGAATTTGAATGGGTGGAGCTGTACAGTCCAAATGCACTTAGAATTATTATTTTCAGCTGTTCATTTCACGTGATGGCCTGTAACAGGCGATGCATTTTCTTTTGAAAATATTATTGATCAATTTATACGTTTCACAGATACCAGCCTCCTGAAAATCTGCCCATGTAACAGTTCAGCATTCTCTTTGATAGATTAAATTAAAGGTTAGTTAAATTAGTTAAGATGTGGGGGTGGGGGGAGGGAGGCAAAAATGAAGATCATTGCCAAATCATTGAATCATCCCCATCATGGAAGAAGTGGACAAAGTAAGTAAGTTTTGTATTCAAGGATGCAAATGTGCATCTGTACATGTGCTGTGATATCAGATTAGCCGATATGTCTGGAGGCTGATAATTACACAGCTTGATTTTCAGAGTGAGTCATGATGCATAATGTGGACTTTCTGAGAAAGAGGTTGTTTTCTCACTCACTTTAATTACATCTGGTGTATGTGAGCTGGTTTATATATGTGTGTGTGTGTGTGCAAGTATTTAGTAGAATCAATGCAACGTGTCGTTTCTGATGCTGTGACCCTGTAATTCTTTAATCTCATTCACATAAACTGGATCAGCGTGTCTTCTCAGGTGTCAAAGCATAGGGGTGGTTTAAGTGATTTGGAGACCTCAGGCAGTCGCTCACTGAGCTAAGTGCCTGTGGGTTTGTGTATGGGTGTAAGACAGACACACACACACATACGCACACACACGCACACACACAGAAATCTGTGAATGTTACGTTTTAACATGACAGAATCATCCCACCCTTGAAAAAATAATTTCACTGAGACACTGAGTGGCGGACTTTGCAAACTATAACGTGACACAACCCCCTACACTCACGGCAATTTACCACCACTCTGCCATTACAGCTCTGCAGGAAACTCTGCCTCTCTACTCACATTTCACACTCATGGCAAGAAACAAAAACTATTTGCAGGCAATGATTTTCAGGGAGAAAAGGGAAGGGGGGGGGGGGGAAGTTT
>VURO01009609.1:53987-72610 GCA_015108175.1 Pelvicachromis taeniatus
CAATAGCAGGCATTATGCTCTCTTTTTCTTTTTTTGCTATATTATACATTTTTCTACAAAAAGTGGCCACAGGAAGAGCGCTACATTTAAAACACTGGGTAGTTGCATGTAATGTTCTAGTCTTTGTGTGCATCAAACACTGCACCAAATATTTTTTGCTTTTTGCAAAAGAAACCGTTTTTTTTTCCTGTATTTTTTTCCCCCAAACCCCCCTTTTCTCCAATTGTCTTTGACATGGATTTTTGTCCTGGTGGCATATTGAGCTTGCGTGTGTTCTTGCATATCTTGGTGTGTTTGGCGGGAGGCTACAAGGGCAGTGAGAGCAGCAGTGGGGTTTTATGATGAAATTCAGTGGCAATTTGAAGTCTCCAATCATTGAACCATGCGAGAAAAAGAGGCAAAGGGGAAAGGGAGAGAGGTGGGAAGACAGAAGTAGGTGGGAAGAGACAAAGAGAATGAAGGAGGAAACAGGTGAATAGAGCCTAAGTAAAGAGAGGGAAAAGGTAGAGAGAGAAAGACAATTAATGGCTTCATCACACACATTTAACTGAGAAACGACATGAAAGCATCGCCTCAGTCTGTTTATTATACAAAAACATTGTGTGTGTGTGTGTTTGTTTGTGTCTTTGATTGCACAGTTGCATCTCTTGCAATTTTGTGAGTGTGTGTGTGTGTTTGTGTCTGTCAGTCTGTGTAATTACTCTCATTCCTTTCCACACACTATAGCTGGAGGTTTTGCCAAGTTGACATTCAAGCTCTTGTGATAAACAACTCAGTCAGATTTGTTTGGCTTGCTCGGTTCTCTGTGTGCTTCTAGGGAGGGCATTTGAATCACATTCAGTGGGGGGAAACACAGTGATATGGAAGAAGAAAAAAATCAAGAAAAGGCATGGAGGCAGTTGTAGAGTCTGGGCACTAGTTAGCACCGTTTGGCAAGGAGTGATGAGAGGTTGCATCATCAGAGAGAGAGAGAGAGAGAGGGAGAGAGAGAGGGAGGCAGATCACCTACTGGAAACATCAAAACATTTTAACCTTGATGCTCTCTGTATCACAGCTGGATGGCTGGATGTCAAAGGAAATCACACAGTCTGGTGACCTTGAAAACAAAATCATTTGCATTTTTACCTTTTAACACATTTAGCGGAGGTTTAGATCCAGACAGACATACAGTGATCCCAACAGTACAGCATTGCTCCCGTGGAAGTGCAATATTGCTATGCCTGTGGCAAAATGATTAAAAAGAATAAATAAATAAGAATGCCTGTGAAGGCAAAGAAGGAAACACACAAAAGCTTCATGAATATATAAGAATGCTAAGTACTTATTATGTTGCAAATATACTGTGGATGTTTAATAATAAGCAAAGGCAACCAAAATATACCTTCATATAGATCCTTTTCTCTTTAAATAGCATGAGACGTGTAGAATGTCTCTAAAGATGCTTCATTTTCAAACCAAAATGCAAGAGGAATACAAAAAGGAAGCGTGCAGAGCATGTTTATTTCTCCCTTTCTGCCTCAGGCAGTTTAAACTGAACACATTTTCTTTTGCACTGTGAGTTCATTTGAATTCAGTCATTTGAAAAGATAAAGTCTTTCTCTGTCACTTTTTTTTTTTCCCTTTTAAAAACAGGAGCTCATTCTTTTCACCTTGTTTGCTGAGCGCTACCCAAAATTCAAACAAGGGAGAATAAAACACATGCCAGTTTCACGGTTCTGCATTTTAATACTCTATGCAGCAGTGTGAGTTGGTTTTCTATTGCCTCATTTCAGAAGTTGAGCATCACTCTGTTTGCCTGTAAACAAAGTGTTGAGATGTGCTGCTCACTGGTGCAGTTGTAAGATGTCGCAAGTTCCAAGTGAAGGATTTTCAAATACGTTTGATTAAAATAATACACAAGCAGAATTGTGGTATGAAAATGCAGCTATGGTGTAGGTGACTGCCATCTCGCACTGTTGTTATGACTGGTTATTTCAAAAGCTGTCTACAGTCCCAGTGAACTCTCTGCTTTTCTGTCACAATGAGACAGAAAGGCAGAGAGCTGAGACAATGAGAGACTGTTTTCATCTGAAATATCGCTCGTTTTTCATGCAAATGTTGTGGCTCTGTCTGCTTTTTCTGAGACTGTACAGCAAGAAGACGGAAAACATTTTAAGAAAATATTAAATAGTAAGAAAAAAAAGTAATACATATAGCAGTTTTTCATAGAGCTCGGTAAAAAAGTGGTAATAGTAGGGTAACAAGGCACAAACAAGAATGTTGTGGTAATTACCACTCAGTTACCAAAGTAATAACCCGTTAATAGTCAAGAAATATCAACAGTTGAGTAATATTACACCAATATAACCCCCCAAAACTGAGGTTAATAATGTGGAAATAGACATTCACATGAGACAAAACCAATTAGTGATAGTAGTGTAATACTTTGGTAACATGATAACCTGCTAGAAATAAGAACGCAATGTCTGTAACTTTGAACTTTTTAGAGTTTACATTGTAATAACCTAATAATTATTAGCTAATATTGGCTGATGTTTTAGCATAGTTGGATAGTATTACTACATTACAATGGTTGAATTAATACTATCCTCAGTTCTGCTTTCCTTCAAAGCAATAATGTCAATATTATGTTTAATGCGCTGTATTAATAAATGGAAACGTCGATGGTAGTTTTTTTGTCTAATAAGCTCTAGTTCTCTATTTATATTTACAATAATAATGGTCAGCTCATTTCAAGACAACTTTACTTTTTTCAATCTTAGTTAAGCTAAAATGTGATGCTAAGGTACTGTTAGCTACTCTAATAGTATCTATCGTAAGTTAATAACAGCATGACAATATAAATTAAGAAAAAAATACATTTATAATTAAACTTGCAGTCCCACAGCAGTAGCTAGAATGTGGATTTGATAAACACACAAATCCAACAAAAACACAAGCAGACCAAACACAAATTAAAGGAACTAAAGGCTCCAGATATGTGTGTTATAATCGGCTGATTTATGGGTCTATGAGGCAAGCTGAAAAGGGTGCAAAAGGAGGCTAAAGTTAGCAGGCAAAGAGCTGTCTGCCAGTAGGTAACAACTGTGGAATTACCACATTATTACGTTCTTGTTGCAGCCTTGTTACTCTACTATTACCACTTTATTACTAAGCTGTAATAGAAATTACGATTGTACTACTTTACCTTGTTTGTCATTTAAAGTGAGAATGTGTCTCACAGGGTAGTGTCCAGTAGTATGAAGGTTAAACTCACTTCTTTCACTCTGCACATCGTAGCTGGTCAATGCGATAAAAAAAACAAAGCGTTGTGCACAACATGTCAATTAAAGTGTTGTGTAAATGAGTTTTAATGTAGCTTGCAAGACTAGAAACAAGAGAAGTGTACAAATCCCAGTCTATTTAACAGTTATTGTACAAACATCTATTTTATAATGGATGGATATAAAAGTTTTGTTTTTTTTATTTTCGTGATCCGTAAAAGAGACACGGGCTCCCATTTTTGTTTAGCTGTGCCTAAAACAAGCAGATTCATAGTCAGCATATCATCTTGGTCATTTGTAAAAAAAAAAAAAGAAAAGAAAAAAAGAAAAAAAAAGAAAAGAGTTGTAAACACTCAACTGTTTGTGTTATTTTACAGTGTTGTGCAGTGAATTTCCACAGCTAATGCCATAGTGGGTGATGTAATTGTTTGCATTTATACTTAGTTGTTGATTATTCTGCATCGCTCTGCCACCACTAGTGAAGCTGAGCTGATCACGTTGGAAGTAATGTTAATAAATATTGAATAAAAAGTACTTTTACTGAAATGCAGGAAAGACAGAAAATGTCTGAACCCCATGAAAATGATAAAATATACATAGAAGAGTGAAAGAAGCTTCCATTACTTTAGCATTGTGAGAAAGCTAGACACAAATACACTCTATTAAACTTTGCTTCACAAAAAAATTATACTAATGCTAATCAGTATAGTGTTTTTAATTCAGTGCAGTTCAGTTCAATTGAATCTTATTTATATAGCGCCAAATCACAACATTTGTCTCCTTAAGGCACTTTATATTTTAAGTGAAAGACCCTGAGAGAGACAAATAATACCGTGAGATTGCATTTGGTGACAATGGGAAGGAAAAACTCATAACAGGAAGAAACCTGCTGCAGAACCAGACTCAGGGAGGGGCAGCAATCTGCCATCACTGGTTAGGGGTGAAGGAAGAGCAGCATCCTCACATACACAGACAGCATATGATTACCAAGTGGACCTATTGTGCACTCACCACCCACTTTGTATATCTTGCTAGTATTGGGTTGGACCTAGTTTGAATGCTGGAAGCATTCCTCAGAGATTTTGGCCCATGTTGACAAGATAGCATCACACAGTTACTGCAGATTTATTGGCCTCACATCCATGATGCAAATCTCTCCTTCCACCAATTCCCAAGGTGCCGAATATGATTGCAACCTGGTGACTGTGAAGGCGAGTTGAATAGAGTAAAATTATTTTCATGTTCACAAAAATAGTTTTAGATGGTTGTGAAAAGGCATGTAACAATGGTGGAAGCAGCACGGATATGGTCATGGACACGGTCAACAACAATACTCGGGCAGGCTGTGGAGCGTAACCAATGTTTGGTTTGTGCTGAGAAGTCGAACGTGCGGCAAGAAATGATCCCCCACACCATTACACCACCACAGCAGCCAGAACCATTGATGCAAAGCAGGAGGGCTCAAGTCTCTCGTGTTAGTTACACCAAATTTTGTTGCAGCAGAAATGGAAACTCATCAATTCAACATTTTTCCAATCTTCTACTGTATTATTTATTTTTGGTAAACCTAACTGAATTACACTCTTAGTATCCTGTTTTCATCTGATTCAGTGTATTGCGTCTTCTGAGATGGTCTTCCGCACATTTTAGTTCCCGTTGCCTTCCTCTATAAGCGGTTTTCCTCTGACCTGTGACGTGAACAAGGGCTTGTTTATCCAGAGAACTGCTGCTAACTCCATATTATCTCTTTTTAGGACCATTCTCTATAAACCATCGAGATGATTGTGTGGGAAAATTGCAGTAGATCAGTAGTTTCTGAAATACTCAGAACAGCTTGTCTGGCACCAATAATCACACCACATTCAAAGTCACTTAAATCACCTCTCTTCCCCATTCTCATGTTCATTTTGAGCTTCAGTGGGTTGGCTTGATCAGGGTTAAAGAAACCATAAAACACTATTTACATCATGACTCTGCTCTCAAAAATTACACAGATATGACTCAAAACCTAGAAAAAGGCAATTCAATTAAATTCTACTCAACAGTAAAGACTATTTAATGGTTTGGTTTAATGAAGGTCAATAATGAAGAAACAAACAAAGGCAAACATTTTAAACCCTGCTCTTCCAATGTCTTTGTAATCCTCCGTGGATAGGTTCTAATAGAAGTGGCAGTTTCTGTATTTCTAGGAGTATCTTTCCATGCTTGGATGTGTCTGGTTACATGCGAGTTGGTACAAGTACGTCTATCTGGTTCTACCACTGTCCATGTTTGTGTATGCTCTATATGTAAGCCTATTCAGTCCTGCTGTTTTCTACAGTTTGATGTGAATGAGGAGTGACTGTGTTAAAAGCATTAACATTTTCAAACCCCGAATCACTAATCAGGATGTTGTTGGGGAGGAGAGGCATTCGGCAGAATGCTGCATTATTTAGCATCCACTAGTTAGCATCCTCAAAGAAGCAGCTCACTTAAACACATGCACAAACACACACGGGCAAGCGCACGCACACACACACACGTAAATATGTTTTTTCACACTTTTTGATATGTGAAATACTGAAATGGGAGCTAGGCAGAGCACATTAAAACACACAATCACAAAAATCTCTCAATAATGAGGAAGGAACACATACACAGATTTCTTTTCACTATGTGCAAATGCATACACACATTTTCTCGCACTCAGATCTCAGATATACATGCATAGACATCCTCAGACATCTCGTCATTGATTCAACCTCTGATAGGTTTTGGCCACAGAGTGGAGGGGGTGATGAAAGACAGCAGCAATAAGAGACAGACAGGTGGGAGAGAGAAGGAGCGATGGGGGAGTAAAACAAGACGAGGCAGAAGGGAGGAAAGTCTGTTTGGGAGAAATTTGTAGGTCATTATCTTTGGATTTTAATGGGGGTGTTGCATATACATCCTTTGTGTGTGCATGCATGCGTGTGTGAGTGTAAGAAAGTGAGTCCTGTATCCTCCAGCGCCTCTCTACTCTTTTCACCTCCCTTTCTCCCTTCTTCAACTCCAGAACAAAAGACGAGTAGTATCTTTTTTTTTTATCATGAGGAAACTGTGCTACTAAATATATTATGAAATCAATTGGAAGAAAATCTTTCTAAGGTTGGTCATTTTTCTGCTTTTGAAATACCCAAAATGGCATCGATTCTTTTATATTAATCTCTTTGGATAATATGAAAAGTACATGGTCATTCAACTAAAGTAACAGCCTGGTTTGAGGCCTCTAACTTGCTGCCGTGTTTCCAATTTTCACATTTTGTTTTTTTTTTTTAAAGCAGCTGAAGCACAGCAGCACCTATTACCAGTGAATCATTCTGTATCAGTAATTTGTTGGGCCAAGGATGTTACGCTACTGTTTTACTCTCAGAAACATTTTTAGCAAACAGCTTAACAAATAACTGGCTAAGTCACGCAGTCAAGTACCAACAATGCTATTCTTTTTGGAGCTGTGATTCAGGCCACCCAGTGAAGGATTTTGAGGTATTATATGGCGCTTCTTCTTTTTTTTTTTTTTAAATGTTTTCCTCTGTTTGTTTTATTGTTTTCAGTTTTATATTGATTGCTGTTTTTCTTTATATTCTTGGCGGTTGGATGGGTGGGGTGGAAGGTTTAAATTCCATTATACAAATTTTATTTCAAATTTAACATACTCTGTGTTCATATCTATATATTGTAATGAACTTTAGTTTAATGAGTCTTAACAAATCTAAAGAATAAACATATTTTTTTTGTGTAGCCTTTAGTTCCTTTCATTTGTGTTCTATCTGCTGATGTTTTTGTTGGATTTGTGTGTTTAGCTTCCTTTTTGTCATCCTGTTGTCAGTTCTCTGCCTTTGTGGCTTCTTGTTTTAGTTTGCTAGTCTTATTTCTCCTGTGTTGTGAATTTAGTTTTACTCCCCGTCTTGTTATCCTTGATTGGTTTCAGTTGTTTCTGTTACCCAGGCATTTCCACTGCCCTTGACTGCCCTCACTATGTCTTTGTCTAGATATTGTCATTTTCTTTGTCTTTTCTTTGTTTTTTTAACCTTTTCCTTCAGCCTAAATAAAAGACTACTTTTACTTTATCTTGTCTGCCTCTGATTTTGCATTTGGATCTTTTCAACCAAACCCTGAAAGTCCAACATTTTCTCGTACGTTAGCTCGAGTTTGGCTTTCATTTACTCCTCAGAAATTATTGCCACAGATTTTCCTATAAATCTTTATCTGCTAAATTGTTGGTTTTGTATTCATAAATAACATAATTTGATTCAGTGTTAAGATAAAGCTGTTTACTTAAGCAGCTCTAATTTGCACTGTCAAACAGCTAATACAGCCATGCATCTGTCATTAGTGACTGATTAGAAAAAATCTAATTCTTTTATTGTTTGGTTAGTTTTTGTCCCCTCCTGATGTATGCAGACCTAGATAAGATAATTAATAATGTCAGTCATGTGCATCAGTTTTATTTCAGCATTGGGAGGAGGAGTACCTAAAATAAGCCTTTTGGGTTGGGTTGGGTCACATCCTATACATTTATGAGCCGCAGGCACAATTACCTGAGTTCTGGGGCACAAATATTCTTGACTTTTTGGTTTTGAATATTATCCTTACTGAGTTAACACATATATCAGCATAAATTTACTCTGCCTTTTTGTATTTTGTCTGTCACTGACTCCCCAGATGTGACAGCCAGCATGTAATGACTGAACCCTTCTGACAAGCTGGTTTGCAAACAGCAACAATTCTAAACTTATGGAAAAATGTCAGGATACCTGACTTTTCCATGTGCCTCCTCACTGATTATCAACTGCTAACACCAGATGAAATGCTGCACCTGCTGACTAAGATCACAAAACTCCCTCCATCTCTTTCTGTGTGTGTGTGTGTGTGTGTGTGTGTGTGTGTGTGTGTGTGTCACAGTTGTTTTGGTTATGTGAGTTCATCATTCATGTTTTGGAAGTAAAAAGACCCTTCCTTCTCGTCACTGAGTTGATTTATAAATCTTGTCTTTTATGCATGCCCCCGGTTAAATCTACATCTATGATGTCAGTGGTGGATGCTTTACATTTCAGGCTTTAGGATTATGTATGATTCAGCCTATAGAGGTGACATTTTCTTTCTGTTCCCATTTAAATGCAATAGGGTGATAATAACTGTAGCAATGTTAAAAACGGTGGAGATTAAAATAGGGGAGGAGGACCATTAAATGACATGTAGCTAACATACAAATATAAATACTTAGCATTTTTGTTTTATATTGCTCTTTTGTCTCCTCGTCTACCTTTTTTTATTACCTCCCATCCCATTTTTTTCTCTTCCTGAGTCACCCCGGGGCAGTATTTCACATTACTACGTACATCAGACAGAGGAGCTCTGGATGAATACACCTCATCCCTCTGCAAACACACACATATATTTATTATTACACACATACACAAAGGGCATGCACTGATCAGTCATGCCTGAAAACAGATCCTTATTCTCATTGGAACACATGCAGAAAAAAACAGAATGATACAGTGCAGGAATAAACATGCATCAGCGCTCACAAAGATCAGTGTGGTATGTTGGAATACACACAAAAACACGGACAAATGGACACAGAAACAAAGAGCTCATCCAGAGCCAAGTAATGTTGACAGCGACCCTGCTATTTTTAAAGGGCACACTTCACAAGATATCATCTCCTCATCATTTGTCCTCAGGGATCTTGTCTATTTACACAACACAAAGACACACACACACACATGCACACACACACACACAAATGATGTTAGATGCATGTATAGTCACACAAAAGATTTGCACATGCATGCACACAGGAGGGGTTAATGTCCTAACATATATCTCTCTAGATTGGTGTGTCGTAACAATTCAAGCTGGTTAAAACTGAAATGACTTTTTTGTATTTTTTTTATACTGATAGAGTCATAGAGTGAGGCCTTGTTTGCCCTGGTTTCATTTTCACAACATTTTCAGATGACAAATGCTCTGAATACATTAGATTTTAGTGTAAATTCAAAAATAGCATGTAAGATACAAACAAATCATTCTCCAGCATAAAGGCTGGACTTTTCCCCCTTAATCTTAATGCAATAAATAAGTAAATTCATCTGTTTTTTCCTTCTAAGTGCAAAGTGGAACAAATATTGTACTGCATATTTTAACAGGAAACTAGATACTAGTACAGTATGCAGAGCAGGCCAGTTTCAATCCTTAACTTCTGTTTTTAAATTTGAGAAGTTAATGTGATGAGAAATCAAGAACAGGTGGCAAGCTTTAGAGTCACAGCTGACTGACAGCATGAGGGAAAGTTAGATATCTCTGCTTTTCAGATACAGACACAAACACTAAATCATACATCTGCAACTCAGTCTGACCTGTTTTAAAACTGTCTGTCATGATGAAGCAAGATGCCCACAGTCTGCCTGAGGCAGCCAAGCAGAAAAGGGTAACTCGTCTGTTTGGCTCTAATTTGGGTTTTAATAGCTAGTAAATGATGTTATGGCCACAAATCTTTTTTTTTTCCACTTGTAGCCATAACATATTAAAGACATATTGTGGAATGGCAAACAAGAGCATACAATCTCACTCAAAGACAAACTTTTTTACTGGAAGCTACGTTATGTCTTTGTTTTACAGACGATACACTTTATTTTTGTGTGTGGATTTGATATGTTTTCCCTGTGGTTGCATAGGTTTCTACTTTCTCTCATAAGCCTGTAGAACAATATGGATCAGCTTTCTAATGTGCTTTCAAGAATTTATTTTTCTGGCACAAATAATTGTTAAAAATGAATTAATTAGTTTTATGATATGAGGGGTATCTCTGTTGTTGGCAGCAGTCTAAACAGAGATGCCCAGACCTTCTCCCCAGCCTCTGATGAGACCAAGGTGCTCCCAGCCAAAAGATGTGATTTATCTGCAATCCCCCCCCCCCAAAAAAACAAAAAACAAAAAACAAAACAAAAAACCAGACATAAGCTCCTAAAACCATCTAACCCAATATTCTCCACCCATTGGCTGCTCCCTAGGAATCCTGTTTATAATAATTATGTGCAGAATTAGTGACAGAGTGCAGCTCTTGCAGAGTCCAACACCCAATGGAAACGTGTCTTACTTTTACCCCTGGTAAGAACTGGTAAGAGCTAAGATGGCTTGTGAAAAAAGTGTGTGCATGTGTGTGTTTGTGTGTAGGTGTACATGTTTTTCCTACTTGGTGGGGACCAAAAACCTGAAATTTACTATACTGATGGGGACCAACCGCCCTCGTGAGGACCTGGATGTAGGTCCCCATGGGGTTAAAGGCATTTTTCACACTCAAAACTTGGTTTTAGTGTCAGGGTTACAATTAGGTTATGATTAGGTTTAAGGTCAGGGTTAGCCATTCATTTTTGATGGTTAGGGTTTGGGTAAGCGGCTAGGAAAAGCATTATGTCAATGAGATGTCCCCACAGGGATAATTGTATACAAATGTGTGTGTGTGAGTGATCTATGTTGAGTCATAAATGTTGTGGTCATAAATAGTTGGCTGAAAATGGAAAAGGATCAAGGTGGCAGATAGACAGTCATTTACTTTGTAGTAGATGATCTAACTTCTTAAGTTTATTACTATAAATATATGTGTTTTTTTCCCCTGTGCATTAGCTACAGTTTATATCAGCACAAAATATTTGGACCTAAGAGATTTGAGGGGTAAAAGTAGAGATTTGAAAGAAACATAAGGCATGGCATTAATAATTCTGCCCAACTCTAAGAACGAGAGCCAAAATATAACATTTAGTGGAAATCAGTGCTGATGTGCATAATTTGGGTGACTAGAAACATCGAGGCTATGAGCCATTAATACAAGCTTGGCAGGACGAAGGGTCATCTTATCACATACTTTACATGGAATTGGATATTTCAATATGTCTTCTCAAGTGTCCATGTTTAATATGGTATACTGTATAAACCCAGTATTTTTGACCTAAATGCACACCGGCTGCTAAGAATGACCTAAAACTAAAGATATGCAGCTTTTTCACATGAAATGAATCTGATGCAACAACACACTGAGGAGGTCTGAACCATTAAACCATTTCAGTCACTACGCTGAAATTTACTGACAGCCATTTACATAATGCTTTTCTAACAGCCTTTTTGTGGTGGTTAGGCGATTAACAAATGTGTTGCAGCATGACTAATGAATCATGACTGAATTTACATGCTGAAATGTATTTAGTGATCAGCTTGTGCAGTAATAAGCATCGAAACATTGTTATTCGGCACGGTGTGAGGTGGGTGTATGGCACAGAGGATTTAGCAGACCCTAGCATCTACAAGGTGTAATCGGCAACAGAATTAAGTGGTTGAAGGCTGATGATTTCAAGGTTAAACATTTCCAAATCAATTTACCCATTCAGTTCCTTAAAGTTACAAATCTAACCTTGGCATCCTGACTTGAATAGCATTACTTTTATCTTTATAAAAAATATTTTTCTAGTTTCATTTTGACTGGTGTAAAGAATATTTTTAATGCTCTATTCAGAACCTTATTGGCATTTAGTTTATGACTAATACAATGACAAAATATATTTCCAAAGTATTTGTTTGCAGTATGAATGGGATTAAAATTATTTACTAAACAGACAGGAAGAACTTCTTATCACTTAAGTAACTACTTCACAGTTCTTCAACTGTATCTCCATGCTTTTGTCATCCTATGACATGCCTTTATACTCCACTTCACTTGTCAATATTCTGTATCTTCTTGGCAGGCTCAGAAATCCTACACCTGATGATGCAAGTACTGGCCAAATGGCAGCAAGAAAGACTCATTCCAGTCACAAGACTTGTAATCATTCTCTTTATCAGATAAAAATGTGAAAATTTGATGAGGAGAGATAAAGAAACTGCAGTTTTCTCCCATGAATTCATCTTAAAATAAAACATTGTGTCAAGAATATATTTTAACAGTAACCGCAAAGCCAAATGGTGTATATCATATTTTGAAGTAGAGTAAAACTTTGGCTAGACGCATAATAAAATTTCCACCTGTCTGCCTTATTCTCTTGAAAGCGATATCTGTTGAACACCTTGAAGGGATTTTTTCAGGTTTAATGGAAATTTTCACTTACATTCAATGATGAAGTGATTAGATGGTAAGAAGTCAACAATGAAGGTTACTGTGATCTCATGGTCATCCCGTTCTTGCAAATGAGGTATCTCAAAGGAATTTAAGTAATGCATCGAGAGAAGATTTGTTTTTAACACAAAAAATGTTCCCTTGATTTTAAATTGAAGTCAGTTGGGGTTTCTCATGTGATGTCATATGCAGACTGGTTCCCAACCATATCGGACATGATAGAATCACTAGGGAAACTTGTATTGCCGACTACTTAGCAGTGGTTCCTGAAGCTTGCTCTCACTGGGTGGTCGCAATGAAGGTGTTGCACTGAAAACCTCGCATTGATTGCTTGCTTGTTAGCAGATTGCCATGGTTGCCTGTGTTTTTTTTTTTCTTCGTGTTTGTCTGCAAATACTTACTACCGTATATCTTTCAATTGTAGCCTGGGCGTTTATTCAAAAAATTATTCGGCTGGCCCGGCGTTTAAAAAAGACCGGTGGTTATTGGAGACCGGCTCGTATTCCACTCTCGGAATTGTCGCGGAAGTGAGAGGGAAAGAGGACCCAGGCGCAGTTTTTAGACTGAGGTGAAAAGACAGTGCGTTTATTTACAGTGCTCCAAAACATATTCCAACAGTTCACAAATAATGCAGTTCCCAATTGGGCTATCACAGACAAGGAGACACTCGGGAGCAAAGGAGGAGAGGACGTAAAAGACCAGAAAATCACAGTTAGCAGGTTCGCTACACAGTTCCAGTTCAGTGTAATAATTCCACTTCAACGGTCGCTCATCCAGCTTAAATGCTGCTGGTCGTAGATGACGGCTGATTGGAAACAGCTGGCCGGGTGATGGATCGACGACAGCGTGGAGGGTTTTTATTTTTAATTTTTTTATTGACATTCCAGTCACACGCCATACCAGTTGGTGGCGGTAATGCAGCATTCAGTTGTTTGCCAACCGCCAATAAAATTTAAAAAGAAGAAGAAGAAGAAGACAGCGCGGAGGGACTTCCGGGTCGAAGGTCGCCCGGCTACTATTGGAGACCGGCGTCTATTTGTTGTGACATGTTTTCAAACCGGCGTTTATTAGAAACCAGCATTTAAAAGAGACAAGCTACTAATGGAAGATACACAGTAACTACTTCCTGAGCAGTATAGTGAAACTACTTCCTGAGCAGTATAGTAAAACCAGAAATAAAACTTAGCCTTCGAAGTAATAGTTTTGCCTCAGCACTACAGCCCACATTTCATAAGCATCTATAATTTGAAGTTAAACAGTCAACATTATTCAGTTCCATTTAAAATATGTATGCAGCAATCTGCTTGTGACCAAAGCAGAAAAAAAGGAAGTTTTTGCAGACTAGTTACAGAATACACATTTTTCCCTACCGGCAGATGGTTACACAGAGGACTTGTCACCAGGTTTCTGTGACTGGTGCTTTATTGACTTGATCCTACATTCTCACGATTGCAACATGTTGACTTCACGTGGTTAGTGGTCATATGTCTGGAAAACCTCAATAGACTTTAGTAATCAAGTGACCTCACAAAACATGTTCATGCAAATGTCTAATGATAATGAAATGATGATAGTGTATGTCCACATGATAAAAGGTCCACTTATGGCATCTTATTATTCTGGAAAAAAATCTAATTTGATGCTGTTGCTCTTCTCACACTATACTTACAACTGATTTGATGCCGACCTATTAAATTACTTTAAACTCTTCTAGACAGTCGTCCAGACTGACATGAAGTTAAGCTGACTGTTGGAGGCATAAATCTGTTAGGTGATCACTTTAGTTTTATGTGACAATTGGGTAATATTCTGATATACTGAATGGTCAGATGGTCAGACTACAATGCTCTAGTCTGTTACTCTTCTATGTGCCACTTGGCGCTTATAGATAACAATGCAGGGAATGGAATTTGTTGCGATTCATGGTAGTATGGTTGTTTCGTATAATGAAGGGCTGAGGAGGATAAAATGTGACGCTTGTCTGAAGAGTAGATGAAAACTGTCCAAAACAACAGCAAAGAAAATATAAATGGGAACTATAATTTAAAAGAAGAAGCACTCTTTTAGCGAATGAGCCAAAGATTTGAGGCACAAAAAGCTTAACAAATACAGACACTTATCTTCTAAACTGCTCATAAACAAAATTATTTAATTTTTTATTTCTCTTTTCAGTGTTTAAATAGATTTCATCATTCTTGCCTGCTCGACATAGAAATCTATTGTCATTATGAGCTGTGTCGAGTGTGGTTATTTGTTTGAGTACCCAAGAGCAGGGCACAGGAGGAAGTGGTACAAAAATAAACCTTTTTTGCTAATAAGTCAAAGAAATGTATCGTCCAAAATCTTCTAATCCAAGAAAACAGAAAAGGCAAAGTCCAGGTAATCGAGAAATCCAAAAATCACTAGGATCACAAGCTCAGGAAACATGTAGCTGCGGATACTCAGCTACATGGATGATGCAATACTGAACAAAGGAATTATAGAAGTATTTATAGGCACACACTAATGGGGGGTTTAACATAGGAGTGTAAATGCAATGCAGATGAAACTAATAAACAGCTGCTGAAAGCAATAAGGGGAAGACGTTTAGTGAGTAAAACTAACACAGGAAACAACAGACAATCCACCAAAATCTCAAGCACACATACACAAAGAACCAACAAAGACACACTAACTAGACTCCAAAAGTATTAAGAATAAAGCTGGTCATTAGACAAGTTTACGAACAAACAGAACAACCAACAGAGACCCAAACACATGGCTTCTGTATGTTGAGGTGGGCTACTGCTCTAAGCAGTCAGCAGAACCAAACCAACCCAACCAGCAGAAGATAAATTAAGAACTAATGCTGGATTTGCAGTAGTATTGATGGAAAGAGCTGCTGTCTTAAAATGCTAAATGTAGTGCTATTCCTGACTGACTGACTTACTATAATAATGATAATAATAAGTTGCATGCTTTGCTTACAAAAAAAAAGATTGAGACTGCAGAGTATTTGTGGAGCGGTGTGACCGCTAATACTGGCAACATGCTAAATACTAAATGCTAGTGTAGGTAAAAAACAAGAGTCTGGTTCATTTTAGCAGATCTTAGCAGCACATATGTCGGCGTAACCACTTTCGCTTATTGTGGTAGTAACATAATGATGTAGCATGTGTGTCTGCATATGTTACATGGTTGGTGTAGCCACAGAGTAAGTCGTGAAGCAGCAGAATTTATTGTGCAAAAATTGCACAGCTATAAATCAAGCCTAGTTGTGAGCAGTTTTTCTTCCAAAGAAAAATAACTCTTCTGCTTATAAATTAACAAACATTTCAAAATTTCCAAGTCCCAGTTGGCAGTTTTGAAAAACAAAAATTATTTGAAGGGAAAAAAAAAAACATATGGTTCCTTACAGTACAAGCATGGCTTTCAAACTTTTCATTTATTATTGAAAACGAAGTCAAAAATAAATCTGGTGGATCTTCATTTAAAATAAATGCCTTGTTGAAGCCTGTGGGAGTCAACTGGACAAACCTAAAAGCCAATAATTTACTCTGAAAATACTTACTTTTACTTTTAAAAGCTGAATTTGCTCAAAGGTCAGCTGCAAGTGAACCTTTAAAAGAATGATATTTGAGAACCTAATAGGGAACATGTTTTTTTTTTTTTTTTCCAGAAACATTGTTGTTATTAATCATTATGAGCAGTGGGAACATACTGGAATGGATAAGTAGGAAAAGTCCAGTGTCACGTGGACCCACCTTTGTAGTAGTGTTTCCAACGGGGATCTATATTTATAGGAAAAACATTATATGTGTTAATGATGAAAGTGGACCCTCTAGGCACATAGACACTATTTAAAAAACATCTGTCATGTTAGACATATTCCTCTTTTGCTCATCCTTCTCTTTCTTCCCTCTCAGTGCTCCTTGATGTTCAGCCCCCAATGGTCTTCTTCCAGTCAAACCACTAGTGGGGGAATATCGCCCGTTTCTTTACATGTCATGAGTGGAACGAGGATGCAATTTTTAGTGCCAAAGCGTTATTTAGGAAAGTAGGCCAAGAGCATGAGGATTTTTGAAAAGACAGCATGACAGAGATACACTGAGGGGTAGAGGGAAAGAGATGTGTAAACAAGAGAGTTTCCATCATATTTGTGACATTTTGTTTGTTTGTTCTTGAGACAACCATCAGTCTTGTACATGTCGCCTTGTTTACTGGAAGAAAACAGACAGCCAACATGAGGAAAAACTCTTCCCCTCTTATTTCTGTGCTTGTCGCCTTTATTCACATACATCGCTGCCTCTGCTCAGTAAAACTCAGCCCAATTAATGGGTGATTTAAAGAGTGCGTTTTTAGATTTAACAGTGGTTAGAATGTGAGTATGCAAATTGCAGGTTAACCTGATTGAAGGTTAAGTGTGCTGTTAACATTCACTGTATTTATAAACAGTATTTATTACAGTTTAATGCAACCAACATTCCTACCTCTAGTTATATAAATGTATTCATTATAGTAGCAACCAGCATTCCTACCCCTTACTCAATGTGCAATATCACTTGCTCCTTACTTGTACCTGCAGATATACATATATATGTATAATTTGTGGATATCTTTTTTGAATAGATCATCCATCCATCAAATGTCATTAAATGCTGTAAATCTTAATTTTCATTAAATCTAATGAAGTGGTAACACATTTTTAAAAAGACCCATTTTCAAACACCATCGTTCATGCTCTCTTTGTTCTGTGTGTGCAGCTGCCATTCAAGTCACTAGTTTCTTATTTCTTATCTGTTTAAAATGACCCTCCCTCTCTCTCTCTCTGTCTCTCACATACACACACACACGCACACACACACATACACACACACGCACACACAGTCATTTTCCGACAGAGAAGGAGTGAAGCGGGTGAAAGATTTTCCCCGAAGGTAGATGTTACTTCTTGGTCAGAGACAAGAAAACACTTAGGAAGGGTGGTTCACCGAGAGTGGGGGGTGGGGTGGGGGACAAGAATACTGAACAGAGCAGACAAGACTCTCGAATGCAAAGGCAGCATGATGTTTTTATAATAGTGCAACACCTCTTCATCCTCCATTTTGATGATGGAGTGGAAAAAACTGCACACATAAGGTATTCACACCGCAAATTAAATCACCAGAAATCTCTTCTTCTATCATTTTGATTGGTCAGATTTTAGCCATCTCACACCTCTGCACTTCTTTTCTCCCGGAGCTTTTTTCACTGTTGCTACACTGTCTTGTAGCGCTGATGTCAGTCTCAGCAATACAGAGAAACTAGCACATTCTTTTCTTTTTTTCTTATTCTTATTTCTTCTTATTCTTTTTTTTTGTATTTATTGTGATTGCATAGTGGAAAAACTTAAATTAGGGCTGTGGGAGGGGCTGCTTTCTGAGGTATGTCCTCAAACGCCACATTTGCTCATTTTGTCAAATATATAATCTTTATGTATAGAACACACAGAGCACAGGCTTTACATAAAATCGTTGATTAATGAAAGAAGTTCCTGATTAGAAGAAGCTCGCATTGTTTTTTTTGTTTTTTTTATGAAGGCCACATGTTTCTTGTTTGAATAGCAATGACAAACAGTCTTAAAGTTTGGACTGTGTCTTGAGAGAGAAAAAAAAATAACAGTATTGCTCTCACTAATCACATCAGAGAACTGAGAGCACGAGAGAGACTATACATACACAAGTACTACATAAAGTAGATTTAAAGTAAATGTTGATGTATGATGTCTGGAAAAGCTGCTCCCAGATGAAATGACAATATTTTATGTAGAACTGAGCTGAAACTGCAAAATAAAATAAAAAGAAAACAAGAGACAGAGCAAGCGGGGAGAATGAGGAAAAGATGACAGAGAGACAGAGAGCGGGAGGGAGGGTGAGAGGGAGGGTGAGATGGGAGTGAAAAAGAAAGGCTGGACTGCTATTGCCACAGGAGAGGTTTCAATTTAAAAACACACAGCCGGCTTTCCTGTCCAATTCGCCAAATTACTGACGAATAACTCACCCCCGAAGAGACGGGGTTTGGGGGGTGGGGGGGCGCGTAGATAAGGAGTGTGTGAGTGTGCGTGCGTGTGGCAAGTACTCCCTCTCATCTCATTTTCCAGCTTAGATGACATCTCTTTGTCAGACACACACACACACACACACACACACACACACACACACACACACACACACACACACACACACACACACACACACGAGTGTTATGTTTTG
>VURO01009618.1:2995-23434 GCA_015108175.1 Pelvicachromis taeniatus
TGGATTTTTTTTTTTTTTTTTTTTTTTTTTTTTAGCAGTTTGATTGAGATATCTGATGATAAAAAGTGTCAGCCTTCTGACATTTTATGTGAAATTTGCATTTCAGTTTATTAGTTTAGTTTTCAGTGTTTCTGTTTACCAAAAAGGAAAGAAGTCAGATATTTCCTTTAATCAACCTTCTGTGAATGACTGGTTGTAGAATAATAAAGTACTGTATCCAGTCATCCACAGAGGAGGGGGGACCTGCACGTGTCACTCAACGATGTCTTCCTCCTCTATGTTACCTTCACTCCTCCCATCCTGCCTCTTGCAGACTGACCTTTGCCTTCCTTTATGCATGCGTGAGCGTGTGTTTGTGCTTGAAAGTCCTTTGACAGCTTATGCAAGGGTCAAGGCTTTTCACCGCCTTTATGTCAGATCACCGGCCGTTTGACAGATGAACACTCATACACAGCAAAATCATGTCGACTCAGTTCCCCTGTTAACGTTCCACTTCTTTCAAGGCTATCCGCCACTCATAAGAACACTTAGAGCTTATCTTAAGATTTGTTCATGAGATTATTTTGGAAGGAGTCCAGCGGAGGGATGGACTCACAGAAATCTCAGTTCAGCATCCACATCTATATTTTATTGTCACAATTAATATATCTGCAATCTCCATCCTTTTGACACTAATAAGCATTTAGCGTGGTCCCTCGCCACACAAACCAGTGTTGTCACTTCAAATTATTAAGAAAGAAGGAGACACACACCGAAAGATCAGGGATTTTTCCACTTTGAGAGGAATTTGTGATCGCCGCTATCTACCCTTATATCAGTTTCTATTTCCCTGACGCCTGCAGGCTGTCACCAGCTAGTGAGATAGCAGAAAGAGCAGCAGCTCATAGTGAGATATCACTCTTCCTTCAGGGAAACTGGACAGAGAGTGAGGAGGTTATAGAGAAGCAGTTCACGTTTGCATGAGTACGTGTGTGAGTTTGAAAGCACACTTCATCTCATATGTGTCCTTTTGCATGTTGAGCTTTGTGGTAAGAGCATGTACTTCTCATCTCACACATCTTACATCTATGTATGTTTATACCTCGTAACGGAAGTTTGCATAAAGGCCAGCCAAGGTTTTCTTTGTCATAACCCTTCGTTTTGTTTTTGATCGGCATCATAACTGTTTTCTCTTCGTGGGTTGTAAAAGACACTTTGGCTGGTTGGTGAAAAAGTTTAACTCAAGTTCAGTTCTCCCAAATAACACAATGCATTTTCTCAATTATCTCCACAGTTATCGTGCAGTTATTTGTAATATATTTTTTCATTAAAGCATTCGTGTGTTTTGCTAATTTGAACTAAAACAGTTGCTACTTCATGAACCCTCGTGTGCAAACGGTTAATTGTCAAATGATTTAGGCTAAACTTTCTCGTGTTGAAGAGGAAGATTCACGGGCTTGTTGCACAACATGATTTTGTGGATCGCTCTTATCTCACCACGTGGTGTAAAACCTGTTAAACCTGAATGTTGAACATGTTAAACCTTTTTATTCCAATCCAGCTGCAGTTCAGAAACATGCAAGCTTCACTGACTGCAGTTTTTATTAGTGATAAAATTACTTCTTTTTTTTTCAAGTCTAATTAGCAGTTTGGATATAAATATTTTGGATATCCAGACATAAGAACAATTTCAGGTATTTAATGTTTAGTATTTTGCAAGAATCAGAAGAATCACAATCAAATACTTTATTAATCCCAGAGGAAATTATGTTCACAGTTGCTACAACACAGTAAGAGTATCTATATCTATAGAAGGGATGCAGCTGTTGCAGTCTGTACTTATACTTGTGATGTCTCCTGTCATTTATTATCTGTTTAGAGCAGTTTCCACTTCCACACGAGGGTTTACAATATGTGATTTTTCACATTAATATAGCAGAAATCCTCGAAGACACTCTTGAGTAATACCATCCTTAAAAAAAAAAGCAATGCATTCATCCTTCACAGCATATACTGTAACAATATCTATGTTACAAACATTCAAATAAAAACATAAAATCTCAAGTTTTTAAAGCACAAATTAGTTTGAGACTTAAAATAACAGCAAGGGGAGAAAATGCTGTTTTGTAATTTGGTTGAACTGACCTTCATTTTTCCTGCCCTGTTGTTGTTGCATGTCCAACTTGGAAAAAACAAAAACCCTCTGCATGTCTGTTGAGTTTGTTCCTTCTGACTAACCGACTGCTGTTTGCCTGTTTGTCCGCCTGCCTTGCTCTCGCCCTCCCGGCTACCAGGGGCAGTGTTTGACCGACAGGCGAGCATCCGGCGCTCCCTCATTAACACTGACACCGTGTCCCGCCGGCCCAAGAAGGTCAAACGCAGAAAGACTATATCAGGGCTGCCTGACAACATCAACCTGGAGCTAGGTATGGATCACTGTGGAGCTACATGTTGCCCTCTGCTGTCCACAGACCTGTACCAACACTCTAGACAAGCATCCCTACTTTCTTCCTTTACTAGCAGCAACCTTGTTCTCTATAGGTTTATGCTTTTTTTTATCACACATAACTATGTACAGTGAGAAACTTGGTGACCCTGGGACGGACATAGTGACCCAGTGTTGGATCAAGGATGTGCAGCTGCTACAGCTGATCTCTACAGTATCATTTGTCCTCATTCGCTGTCCTCATTCACTCTCCTCCACAGCCAAGAACAAGTTATGAAATAAGTTTTTGTAGTTCTGTTGTTTTTTTGTGTGCCATTTTTCACTGTAAAAAACTTCTGAGGTAACAGCAGCTGTTTTTAGAGTTTACTAGTTCTGTCACATGGTAGAAGGTAACAGCAGACTTTGCTTCTGATTGGTTGATCATTTGGATCAACTTTTTGTAGTCCTTGTGTCTGTGATGTGGGTATATCTGTGCCTTAGTGTATGCTGGTAGGATAAGATTATTAATAAACAATCTATGAGACAACAAGCCCTGATCACAGGTCAATAAGCCACCGTCACGTGCTCCCATCACTTTCTGAGCATTATTATCATATCCTACATTAGAAATGTAAAGACTCAGAGGTCCCATCTGACTTACTCAGCTCAGCCCAGTGTTAAGCGAGTACTAAGCTCACTAAGCTGACACTGTGTTCTGCTGACAGCACCGCATGGCTAATGTTTATTTACACGTCATTGAGCTTCAGGATGACAGCACCATTTAAGGGAAATGTCATTGCTCTGTGCGATAACATCGCCCAGGCTGATAGGAAAAGAGCTTAAAAGTCTGGTTAGTGCCCAGCTGACAACACCCTCTGAATGTCATGATTATTGGGCCGGTATAATTGTCCCAGTGCTCCATCCCTCCCCTCTCCTTGCACCAGAGCTGCCTGCAAAGTAGACCTGCAGCTTAATCTATCGCAGCAGCAACAGCCGAGCTGTCAGTCCAGCTTTTAGCAAAGGAGGAGGAGAGTGTATGTGTGGTTCAGAGATAGCGAATGGAGAGGGCGAGAGAGAGAGAGAGAAGAAAGGACGCAAGAGTGTGTATGTTTTGGAAGACGAGCATCAACAGTAGAAGCCAGCACAGATGGGAGACACAGTAGACATCCTCTCTCGTTTTACAACTCAATCTTCAAATTGTTTGTTTATTAGCTGGTATGTTCAGTGTGCATCTTTCTCTTATGTGCATTTTATGTTTGTCCTTGTGCATGACAGGGCTGGCTTTGCATGCACATGTGTTTTCTTGTATGTCTGTGTTCCTATTTATGTTTTTTTGGGGGGGGTTCTGTGCCTAATGCTTAACCAGCTGCCTGTCCTGGCACCCAGGAGACTATTTCATTTTTCTATCTGACGTAGCGAGAGTAGGAGAAGCGTAGTAGCAGAGCCTCTATTCCTTCTCTCTGTCTCTCCTCATACCCTTTTCTCCATAATGAAGAAGACCAGAAGTTATTAACGCAAATCAGGTTACGCCAAATCAAATTAATTAGCTTCCACGTGACCACAACTTATCTGACATTTCAGCCAGAAGAGCAGAAAGGTTCGTGGCTGAAGAAGTTATAGCAAGGGGGGGGGGTAGCAGGAAGAGGAATCACATGTTGATATGTTTCTTTTTTTTTTTTGACAGCAGCAAAAGGACACGGCGGAGATCTTCGGCCACATTCTATGTTCCTCCCTGGACAGTACTCCACACTTGGCCGTACTGGGAGTGTCAACTCAACTCTCCGACGTTCGGTGACCCGAGACTCGAGCTGCCAGACAGAAGAAGTGAAAATCGTGCCCCCGTCCATGAGAAGAATTCGAGCGCAGAGAGGACAGGGAATCGCTGCTCAGATGGCTGGCATATCCGCTTCCTCTTCAACAGGAAGTATATCCATCTCCAGCAGTGACAGCTCAGGAGTACTGATGCTGCCGCAGCGTTTTAATGGAGACCCGTCGCGTTTTCACAGTCTGCCTCGACAGGGCGCAAGAGTGTCCCTCAGTGCCGATCCCATCTATAGCAGCACGCCCATCAAGTCAGAGGAACATCTGCAGAGGCAAATTGGAAAGCTTCAGGTCGACGATACTGTGGTACACATGAGAAACGCCCCGAGGATAGGAACTTTGCCCAGGCCCAAGTCCCAGGAGGTGAAGGGGACACAGTCCAGTGAATGGGGCGGGGGTCCAGCGTGTGTGGTTTCCCCTCATGCTGCCTATTCCACCTCATTTATCCCCAATGCCACCATGTCCAGTTCTGCTGAGGTTATTACCCTCAACTCCTTGAGCCAGCTCACCCAGTCCCCAGTCTCAGCTTACCCCGCAGCTCGAGCGCTCAGTCTGGCTTCTCCAACTAGCACTGACCCGCTGGTCTCTAGTCCGGCAGCCTTCACCCACAGCTCCACCTGCCCTGCCTTGGCCATGTCTACTCCTACTCACACAGCACAGGATAGTGGTCTGAAAGTCAGAGCACCTGCCAGTGAGTCAGGTCACTCAGACAGTAGCACCCACAGCCACAGCACCTTGGCCCCAACTCCACCATCTTGTCTGCCGGAGGAGCACTGGATCTACGACACACCAGAAAATGTGGTGGCTCCACACCGCACTCTGACCTCGAGCTGCTCCACTCCAATCAACCAGCTCTATGGCAGCCTGGATCAGTCCTCTAGGACCACTACTGACTCCAGTTCTCTTTACTCCCAGGACAATGACGGATACTACACCTCTATGCACCTGGACTCAGGCCTGCGCTCCCGCAGTCACGGTAGCGGGCATGGGGTGGCAGCTGGCCGTGCTACCAGGCACAGCATGTACGAGTGCCGCGAGATGGCCAATCAGGATGACTCTGGAAGCCTGTACAGTGACCGTTCGCTATCACGCAGCATCTCCCTACGCAAATCCAAGAAGCCTCCCCTGCCACCAGCTCGCACAGATTCTCTCAGACGCAAGCCAGCTGCAAAAATGCCCCCCAGAGGTGTTAGCGCCATCAATGGTGCTAACGGGGAAAGGGGTACAACACTTAATGAAACTCTAATTGCAAGCTTGCAGCAGAGCCTGCAGATGGGGCTAAGAGGGGGGAAGGGAAAGGGTGCGTCACCATCATCAACCTCTCATAGCCCAAGCAGCGATTATGATGACCCTTGGGTCCTCAGGCCACGCAGTCAGAGCAGCATCAGTGCATGCAGCTCCGCAGCATCATTAGCAGCTAACGCAAACTGTGGCGGCGTGTCTAACGTGTACTCTCTATGCCATGTGACACCTGCCCACAGTGACACCAGCAGCCTGCGCTCTGACTACGCCGACTCTTGGGGCTACTACATGGACTACCCTCGTAACAACGGGGACCAGGGGGCGCAGACCCCCCCAGCCCACGCCACAGATCACATGTCCGCTGTCGTTCATCCAGGAGTCTTACAGAATGGGGGAGGGATTCACAACAGTCAGACCCCTGGAGCTCCAGGTCAGGAGCGAGAGGTGTCGGCGAAGCCCAAAACTTCCACCTCCTCCCCTGACCGGGTGCATAGACTCACCTCGCCATCTAGTGGCTACTCCAGTCAGTCCAACACTCCCACAGCTGGAACCCCAGTGCCCGCCTTTGCCAGGTCCATGTCTCCCTCAGGGGGCCGGCCCAAACCCAAAGTCCCAGAGAGGAAGTCCTCTCTCCTCTCCTCAGTTTCCATCTCCTCCTCTTCTACCTCCCTTTCCTCCAACACTTCAGACTCACTTAAGAGCAATGGTCCTCCTCCACCACCACCACCACCTCTCCTGCTCTCCTCCTCCTCAGCTCCCAACACCCCTCTCAGCCCACCTCCACCCTTCCCTCCCCCTCTACCGCCAAGCTCTAGCACAACTTCCCTGACTCCTCCACCAGCTCCCCCATTACCAACCACCCCTCAGCGAGCTTCTCTGAGCTTGAACTCTACTTGCTCCACCTCTCCAGAATTCCCTCCACCTCCATCCCCTGAGATGCTGATTCACCCGAGTTCATCTCCCAATGGGAGCTTCAGTCCCCCTCCTCCTCCACCACCCCCGCCTCCTCCTCCTCTACCAGCTACTGTTACAGCTTCCTCCTCCCCATCTTTTAAGAAGGCACTAAAGGATGCTCCTAAAGCAGCTCCTTCTAACAGTCCCACAAATTCACCTAAGCCCCTCATCACACCATTTGCACTGCAGAGCGTTCAGCTTCGTTCAGTCAAGCGACTAGAGAAGGAGATCACAGATGACAACAAAGCTGAGAAAACAGGGATGGACCTTCTTCAGGGGCTAAAGTCTCTGAGCCTGGATAGCTGTTACTCTCAGGAGCATCCCACTGTGTTATCCCTGTTGAACAGCTCACTGGAAGCAGATTCCCATTATTCCTCACCATCGCCTGTGTCAAAGCTCCTGGAAGAGTTGTCACTGGATAACAGCATCGCAGAGGACTCACCAGACATTGTCATTATAAATGGAAAAGCTGATGAAGAGAGTTACACATTTGTGAATGGGAATGAAAAAGAGGAGAAACTAGCATTGCCCAGTTCCACACAGAGCCACGAAAGCTCTCCCATCAAGCAGAAGGCCCCACCCCCAGCAGTCTCCAAAAAGCCCAAATTTTCCCTTGTCCCACCAGTAAGCCCCGAAACAATAACTAAACAGCCTCCACCTCAGCAGGAAGAGACTAACATCCCCCAAACAGAAGACCAAGTAGATGCTCCGCAAAGACAAACAAAAGAAGAGGTGAAAGAGGGGGACGGAGAGCATCAGGAGGAGAGAGAGGACACTTTAGAGAACTCTGTGCATTTAGCAGAGAGCAAAGGAGCATCCACTGAAACCCGATACGACTCGTGTATCACTACATCTGTTAGCAAGGAGACGAGTAGTGCCCCTGGGCTTTATACCAACGGAGAGGCTGATGAAGAAGAGGAAGAGGACTGTGATGGGACGAGCAGCACCACAGGGTCCATCAGCTCCAAGGACGACGAGGCAGGTGAGTGTGACTCGTAGTTTATTGAATATGTTTCCACAAAACAAACGTAGAAATGCAGAAAACAGAAAGCCTTAATTCACTTATTTGCCAAAATCCTAAGAGGTTAGAAGTGATCCAGCAGACTGAGGTTGTGCGATGGGTTTCTTTGAGCTGCTGTAAAATTCATTTTGCCCTCCAGAGCAAGCAAGCCAAACTTGAAGGCAGAAGCTTTTAAAGGTTTGAAAAGTGTGAAAACGAAGCGCGAGCGACGGCTTATCACTGGCACAGCAGCTCTGCAGCCTCGTGCAATCATCCCCGCTTACTCTTTATTCTACTCATCCTTCTATATTTTATATGCAGAGATCTATTTTGGCTGCCCCCCCCCCCCACGCATTGCTACACACGTACACACACCTCAACCTCCGCCGTCTACGCTAGTCCTCTCTGCCATCCATCCTTCTCTTCTGTCCAAATATTCATTTTTGCCTCTCTGCCTTTTCTCTCGCTCTCTCTTTTTTTTGTGTTAATCGCTCAGCCCGTGTCCTTCCTACTCAGCTGTCCTTCTGTCCTGCTCCCTCTCTGAGTTAAGGGAAGGGGGGGTAAGTGTCCCAAAGGAGATGCTTTATGTGCTTGGAGGGACAGGGGGGAGGGGCTCGGTTGTATCGGAGGGGAGGGGAACGGATCTGGTAAGGGGATGAAGGGGAGGATGGGGAGAGCGTAAAGTGAGACCGCCTGCAGCAGCTCAGGCAGTCGATGCTCAGACGTGAGCGCGGAGGTTAAGAGGAGGAGGAGGAGGGGGAAAAAGGCTAAACTAGAGGAAAAGAAAGAAGAGGAAAATCTAGAGAGGGAAGAGAATGTAAGAAGACATTTGGGCATCTCCTCCGTACGACTTCAGATTTCATAGGTTAATGCGACAGGATGGATGTAGGAGTGTGTGCACCCTAAAAGTCTGCTCTCTCCTGACTGTGTTGGATGTAACTTGTATATCCCCTCCACCCAGGTGACGTCTTTGAATCCAGTACGGCCGAGTCGTCTCCAGCCCCGTCAGCAAACGGGGCGTCCGAGAGGGACATGGTAACCCCGACTTCCACGCGACCCCGAACCACAGAGGACCTCTTCGCTGCCATTCACAGGTACCACGATGCACTTGTCTAATTTCCTTGTCGCCTGCTCATTTTTCTAGCACCACAGCAACTTATTTTCTCTTCTTCTGCCTCAGCGCTGGATACATAATTTATTTGCCTGATCTAGTCCAGCTTCCTATCATTCCCACTTTTTTTTCCCTCTCCACCTGCCCTTCTCTCTCTCGATCATTCCTGCTTTTTCAACATCCTCATAAACCAGTGTCACCCTTGATTTGTCTTTTTCAATCATCCCCCAATCTCTGCCCTCCACCTCTCAGTCATAACTTTATCCAGCACTGTCCCATACAGAAGAGTACACATCTGTGAGAAACCTGATCTCTGGCCAGTGAGGGGTGTCAAGCATGAAGGCAATGGTTAATTTGTATAGTAAGTGTTTATGAGTGTAGTCACATTAGGATTTCTCATTCTCAGGAAGAAAAAAAAGGAGGAGAAAAAAAGGCTGTTGCTTCATCCATTATTTACTACTCGACACCCTCTGGTCCTAATCTGGGTTAGAGGCCACTGGAGACATTTCTCATTCTCCATTTCTCTGTCTACACGCCGCTGCCGCTCCGCTGTCTCCGACATATACTGCATACGTGCTCTCGTGACTGAAGGCGGCACAGACATAAATTTCTCATGCAGCCCGCCAGTTTGGGTTTTGCGGTCACGTGCAACAGCAGCAGCAGCAGTCAGGAGTTCTCTTGAGCGTCCGAGGATTTCATTTTGATGTATTTGTGGTCCCCACGTCACGTGTGCATGTATCATTTATTGTGCTGCCTAATTAAACGTGAATATTGTGTAAGCGTGTGTGCGTAAGCTGTACAGTCAAGGCAGCATTTGTTTACCACTCTCCTCCTCCTCCTATCACACCCTGACAGCGTGGGAGATATAGAATAATTTTGCGGATTTAGGACGTGATGACCGTTTCCCGGCGGCGCTGTTAAAACTAAGGAAGATCCCTCAAACAAACGAATAAACTCAGACAAATTCAATCTGCAAAAAGTGCCCTGAACTGTAAAATCAAAATTAAACGAGAACTGTGGTGGAAGTATCGGATGTTAACTGTAACACCCTGTAATACCAGCTGCCCGGTTCTTTTTGTTTTAATTTTATTTCACTTTCACGTTCCCCCAGTCCTTTCTCTCTCACCGTCTGTTTAATCAGAGAGTAATAAAAGCCTCGAGTTGAAATGCCTTCACAGCAGCAGCTGAAAACAGTTTGTTGTGAGAGAAATGCTCCAATCCGAATCTAATCCAGCCAGCAGAAAGAAATCGATCCAGTGCTCCCGTGCTTATGTTGCCTCCTTGTTTAGCTCCATAACTGGGATTGGCACCGGCGCTCTCGGTTTGGGTGTTTGCCACTGCAAGTTCGCAACAGAGCCATTGAATTCAGGTGTGTTTGAGTGCACACACGAGGGATTGTGTGCGAGAAAAGTCTTATGTAATGCTGATGGTCTAATGTGGAAAGGGAGCTCACAGGGGACGACGCTAGATGGAGGTTGAATTTAGGGCACAGACATATTTTGCAGCGTTAGATTCTCACACGAACCATTTCCATCCCTTCAGTCCTCCCTCGCTCTTTTTCGACCTTCACACAGCACTGTACATCCCCACAGGTTATTTGCCCATTGGGGAAGATTTCCTTCCAATGATCTAATCTGAGGATTAAAAATTTTGTCTTCCTTATCACAGAATGTGTAGCTGTAATTCCTTTAATCATGTTTCTCCTCTCTTCTTCCACTGTGCAGAGAGGGAATGGGTGCAGTGTTTCTAGAGAGGTGCGTAGTGGCAAGTAGCCCCTTTCCTTTAATTAGCGAGCCTTGTTTTCACCACCACCACGCTGATGCTGCCTTGGGATTAGCAGCAGTAATCCCTCGGTGCAACCCGCCACCCCCGGTATCACAGACACAGATTAATAAGGCTGTTTTCGCCTCAAGCCCTAACGCCTCCTAATTCTGCCAGTTGCAGCTTTTATTGCCATGCTTTGGTGCAGGAGTTATCTACAGTGAAGGATGAGTGGTGCAGTAGACTACGCTGATACCGACCACGACCACCACCACCAACCGCCCCCTGCTGAGAGGAGGCTGACTCCTCCTCATGTGATTAAAACTGCTCTGGGCGCTTTCCTCAGTTTGTTTTTGATTAATTTTATTGTGCCGCGTCTGAGCTTTCATGAAGCGTTGCATCTTCTGCAGCTTCTGTTGTAAAACCTCACCGGATTTCTTTTAACCAGAAATGTGTAACCCTTCTTCTTCTGTTGTGTTGACACGCCACTCACTGCTCCTTAGCCCTGATTTATTTACGAGTTACGCTGCCATGTTTGGTTGCTGGGGGCAGTGCTGACATATGGCAAATTTGGGACAAAGATTTGTGGAACGTGGGCAGCAGAGTTTTAAATGTAATCTTCTTTTTTTTTTTAAGCTGCAGCACAAACATCAACAGAGTGAGCTTACGTGTGTGAAGTCCCATGGATGAAAAGTTAAATCTGAGCTCATTGCTCCTTGACAACACTGCCCCAGTAACTTAGTCATTTCTCCTGTTTTCTCCTCTGTCGAGTCAGCATTTATTTGCCCTTAAATAATTTGATCAGTGCTTCCGCTCGCTCACTCAGCAGAATTCCTCAAGACGATTTTAAAACCACCTTTTCTTCCACAGGTCAAAGCGCAAGGTCCTGGGTCGCAGGGAGTCTGAGGAAGACAAGACCCGGCCTGGGAGCCACCCACAGTCTCCGCCCGCCACCCCGACGAGCCTGTCTCCAGGGACAGCGTCGTTGCCCCGTCATTCAGGATCCATCCAGCGCAACCTCCGCAAGTCCTCCACCAGCAGCGACTCCTTCAAGGCCCTTCTCCTGAAAAAGGGAAGCCGCTCTGAGACCAGTTTCAGGATGTCTGCCGCCGAAATGCTTCGTTCCACTGACCCACGCTCCCAGCGAACGCGCTCCGAGTCGGCGCTGGATTCCCCCACTGCTTCGCCCTCCTCACCGATGGCCCTGCACAGCCCGGCCAGTTCCCCGGGCCGGAGTAAGAGGGCAGCTGACCAGCTCAGTCGTTACGATGCCTTCACCCTGTCCTCGCCGACTTCGTCGCCCTTTTCAATGGGCGCATTTAAATACGGGCGCTCTCGGACGCCGCCCTCAGCTGCCAGCAGCAAGTACAACGCCCGCAGCCGAATCCTCAGCAGCCCGATGACGGTAATCTGCGAGCGGGAAGGGGAACTGGCTGAGAGTGAGTACGGAGACATGGCAGAAAGTCTGTCTCAGTCAGCGGCTCAGGCTGTCCCTGTGCTCAAAGACTCCAATGGCACTTTATCTGAAGAAAGCAGAAGTTAAAAGAGCAGGACCGCCCCTTAGCTTTGGGGAGCTGAACTTATTCGTTGTAACCAGGCAGGGAGCTGGAAGAGGAGCCCAACACAAGGCCCTGTAGAGACACCTTCCTGAGCTCCACCCCCGCCCCGCTGAGGGAGTGGACATGTCTGGTCCTGATGCGGGGCCCGGACGCGGCTCCGTCACGGACTAGACAAAGCGCAGTCTGAAGCAGAGAAGTGGACCTGCTCCAGCTTTTTAAGACTGCCGTGTTTCTCATTCTTTCCTTGTTTGGTGATTCACCCTTTTTTTTGTTAAGAGAATAGTGTTTCTTTTAGACCTGGTGTTCCTAGTTTTGTTTGCCATTTGTTTTTCTGTTTTCTTTCTAACTTCATCCCACAAGAGTCCGTTTAGTTTCACCGAAGGACTAAAAGTTTAGATGGCAAACTTAAGTGGATTGAAGGAATGGAGAAGTCACTGACTGTTCGCTTAACTTTGCTGCTGTGGTGCTAGGTAGCTAGGAGAGAGTGGAATGTAAAAGTGTGCGGGAGGCTCGCCTGTTTTCAGTTTCTGCTTTTCCTCTGCTGGCTGTGGGAAGTGTTTGAGAGCACCATGGCTTGCAAGTGTTGGCTTCAAACAGTCGTGGAACGGGTGTGAGGATGTGGTACAGCAGACGGCTCCGCAGCACAACTTCACCTACGGTTACCACAGAGGGTTTTTGTTTTTCCTGCTCTTTGATCTGTGGTTTTAGTTTGCAGAGCTGGTGTGTTCAGGGGTCCATAGGAAGTGCAGAGGGCTCAGTACTGCCACCTAGTGATGGCGAACGGTTTGGAAAAATTGTTGGGGGATACAAAGGTTCACCAAAACATCAAATTTACTCTCTGAAAAGGCTCATAAAGGTTAGTTTGTAGAATTTGCACTGCGCACAGGTTCTTTTTTCTCCTTGTGACTTAAAAAAGTTGTTTTAATAAACCAGTAATATCATCTCATGTCACGTGTTTGGAAGTTAAGTATGAAACTATAAAATTAGAGTAAAAGTATATTTTATTATTTTTTAGTGATCGTGTGGGTTACCAAAGAGCCTGAAAAATTAAACGGGGCTAGTCTGTTAATCTGGACGTGACAGCAGTCCAAGACTCTGACACTCCCATGCCTATGCTCCGAGAAGATCCACCAGATGCTGTCGGGGCCGATTTCTATATAATTTCTATAATGCTGTTTACCTTTCTGTTTATCCTTTTGCAGTTTTATATTGTTCTGTATGTAAATACATAGAGAATTGAGTTTTAAGTCATACTTGACCTATTTTCAAAGACTTTGTACATTTTTTAGAACCCTCTGTTTGCTGAAAGGGAGTGGTTTCCTTTTTTGTAGATTATTTATTTTCACACAGGAGGGATTCGGTATGGTTTAACTGGTCAGAGTCAGCTGACGGGTGGTTGAGGCACAGGAAAGAGAGGTTTGGGGTTAAGTAGAGAAATCAAAGAGCCACATTTAGCTGGCTGATCCCAGCGAGCCATTATTCTGTTAAAGACGCATCAAAAAAATAATATCAATTTTAACCAGCCTTTAATCTTAAGTCATCCCACACTGGCGCTCACGGCTGAATAAAAATGGTCTCTTTAGGTGATGGTTGTGAGACTTCATAACCTCCTAACAGCCATAACAGCCTGTGTGTTAATCACCTGTGACCAAAAAATGTGTCTCCCAGAGCCCGCCTGGCTGTGATTGAGCGCTCACGAAAGCATCTGTGCTCGTGAAAAGACAGAGGACAGAAGTAGTAGTGGGAGTGGAGCTGAAGGCAGGCTGCTAACGCTCTCGTGTATGTCTGTGTAATAAAAACAAGGTGATATTTAAAGAATGCATCTCTGTGTCATTTCTCTCTCTGTGTCATTTCTCTCTCTGTGTGTGTGTGTGATTCACAGCCATCTGCCGGCTCAACACCCCAAATCACAGCCTCATTAGCACTGTCGCCATGGCACCCACACTCGTTCGTCATCTGGAAAACTCCCATTATTCACCCTCCTCCTTTTGCAGGGGTCATCACTTATATCTCCTTCTGGACATCCTATTAGGACACACTGGGTTAGAGCCTCGCGTGACTCCCAGTTAGCGCTGAGCCATCCTGCTCTCAATATTCGCTGCAACTTCTCAATATTCCTGCAACAACGTCCTGCAGAGAAAGACCTATAAATACCATTGCGCCACTGGCCCGTTCGGTCGTCTCAGGGGAACAGAAACGCAGACAGTGTCTTAGTATTTTAAATGAAGCCCCATCACCTCTGATTCAGCAGCCACCTGCCCTCTGACGCAGCGTCCATCTGGCTGCGAGACGGGAATCAATATGAACTCCCCGCAGCTATAATCACACTATTGACACTTAACCGCTTCCCCCGTCTTCTTAGATTCAAGACCACTCAATGCAGAGTGTTTATAAGGCATTGCAAATGAAACAGGGCTGATCACAGAGAGGCCAGGAATAGTAACCGTATGTGTTTAGGCTGGTGAACAGAGTGCTGCTTCACTTATTAAACATCTACCATTTTTTCACTTGATTCCACACAGAAAGGCTCCGGCCAGATGGGGGAATCAAACCAGGACGTTCTTGCTATGAGGCAATAGTGCAAACCACCATGCCCACTCATACCATTTTTATGCAAATAATTTTAGAGGCAGGGTTAAGCACTGTCACTTCATCTGGATTCAAATCCAGGTCGGGACCATTCTGCGTGTTCTCTCCGGTTACTCCAGCTTCCCACAGACCACAGACCTGCATGCTGGGTTAATTTGTTAGTCTGAACTGACTGAATGTGTTAAACCCGTGCGTGTACGCCCACATTTCGTCAGATGACAGTTGGGATGGACTCCAGCCCCTTCTCCTGCCTGGATAAGTGAAAGAAAGGTGGATGGATGGTTTTACAATTTTACAATGTGAAAGCGTTTAAAGATTCCAACACAAGAACGCCACTAAGGAAAAAATAGTAGCAGAAAGTGTTTTTAATCAAGCTAAATATTTAGTTTATCTGCTTTAACTCAAAAAGGTTTAAACCACAGAAGAAAAGGTTTGTGGGGACGCGCTTACAGGATAATGGAACAGCTATGTAGAGTCCCTTCGCCCAAACCTTTTCAATACTGGTGTTTAGGCCTTTCTGTCTGAACCATGTGAAACTCCAGCATTCATGCCTCCTTCACACCAGTCAGCTGAGCCAAAGTACCATAATTAATGAATGGCAGGAGTGATATTAATCTAAAAGAAGACAGAGTTGTCACATGTGCATTATGAGATATGAATATTACATCCACCCAGTTTCTGCTGCGTCTCCGGTTCCGAACTGAACAGTAAATTTTTCCAGTTAATCTCACCAGAAAATAAAAGTACTTTACATCATCAGCTCGAGTCTCTGGCACATTGGAGGGGAGAAGATAAAATTAAAATACAAAACTGTGGTTTTTAGATTAAAACAGTGAGCCTCATTATACCGATCCCCTCCGCAGCATGTTTCGCCTTGCTGAGCATGGCCAATGAGATCAATATGTGTGTGTGTGTGTGCATGCACAGAGGATAAAAAAAGACATAATTTCTGCTGAGTGTGTGAACATGATATTGGGAACAATTCTGCTACAAATAAAACGAGTGACTCAGCAGACATCGGGCTGACAGCGACGAGGGTGCGAGAGGAGACGTGAGGTGAGGTGAGGATGAAGGGCGAAGTGAGCTGATAAACGACCATTACGAGCGCCGAGGACGATCCAAATGTTATCTGTTACAGATCACAGTTTCACGAGCTCAGTGACTGAAAAAGCCCAGCATGAAATACAAATGACAAATACGTAAACACACATATATGATCCGAATAATGATTTAATCTTGACTTATTGATTAGATAACACAATTCAGATTAAACGTTCAAATTTCCCAATATTCATATCAGTTCAGTGCTCTTGCCATCATTCTTCATCCGAGTACTACCATGAGCAATTATCACACTTAATGATTATATGAAGATGTAAAAGAAAAAGGCACATTTTTGTTAGCTCTCTTTTTCAATATTAAACCAAAAATGGTCGGTCTGAGCAACTGAGCACACGGCTGGTTAAACACACATTCATCGACAAAAATGACAGCTTATGAGAGGTGTGATGTGACGGGCCCAGCCATTCATCATAATGGATGCAGATGCGATCGCAGTGGCATAAGCGAGGTCTGAGAGCAGATAAACTGAGATTTACTGACGCTCGGCCGCCTGCCAGACAGAGTCACCTTCCCAGCGCCAGAGCTGACTGACAACAAAAAACTTCTGCTAAACTGTGCAGCTGATCTACAAAGTCAAAATATGTTTGAAGCATAAATGCTGTGTGCACACATTAAAATTGTTGCACTTGATCGCTCTGGTCAGAATGGATTTGATGAGATCCCTTACATTTGAATCACATTATAGAAAGTGCCAGGAGACAAGAGACAACTCGTGGCATGTGCAAATATTATACTCCAAAGTTCAGCGAAAACAAATATGAGGCTTCTGCACTTTTAGATTGATCATTTTTGTGTGGCTTTACTTTTTTATGGACTGCGAGTCCTCACCAAACTGCAAAAAAAAAAAAAAAGTCTTCTATTTTGACTGGTGATTCACGTAACTCTGACTGACAAAGCCTCACAGTCGCATCTAATAGCCTTCAGATTGCACTCTTACACACAGCGATGACCGGGTTTGTCACTGTTTTAATGTCCATAAAGGCAATGGTATTATTTTAGGACTGACTTTAAAACCAAGTACGAACATTTCCTTCGCTTTCTTTGTTTCCTACAGACAGTCCTGTCACATCAAGATGTGAGTGTAAACAAGTAGTAGTTAGTTGCCATGTTATTTGAACATTTTTCACAGCAAATGTTTTGACTTGACGTTGCAGGAAAAAGCAGCCGAAACTATTTGTCTGAAATTGTATTTCATCATGATGGGTTAATCGTTTTCATGAAGTTTTCCAATAAGACCTTCAGCAAAGATTACTTTGCGAGAGGGTACAAGTACAAGTAATATAAATATTACACACGTAGCCTTCTTTCTTTACATGCAATTGAAGTATTGTTAAAAATATATATTATATTTTGGTTTATTTTTGCATGTCTCACATATTCTGAGTGCAGCCAGTGAACCTAAAATAGATATATTTATGATGTCAGCATGACTTAAACAGATCTTTGTTGATGGAAACATCTGATGGCACACCAAATCTAAGCAGCATCGCCTGAGTGACGCGTGGCTGCTCTCACACGCTAGCATGGGAGTGGAAATGAAAAGCAAGAAGTTTCATGTCCGTCGCACACAAGAAATGCACAGTGTGCTCCCACAGTGAGCCAGCCTGGAACCGGCTCACACTGTGAATGTTATCGGTCACACTGGTGCTGTCCCAGCCCTGTCAAGCTAAAGGAGGGCAGCAATATTCACTATCAAAAGCCAAAAATGTTTGTATTTTGAACATATTCATTAAAAAAAAAATTTAATTAAGAGGCACTTGTGGGGTTTTCTGTTAACATAAGAAACATTTTCTTGAGTACTTGGCTCCACCTGCTGGTTATATTGCTTCATATGGCCGATGGTTCGTCTGGTTGTCATGTAATTAGTCTCCTTATCGGGTTTTCCAGTGAGTAATCAGTAACTTTTAGTGGAAGTAGCAAATCTAACTTTTTTTTTTTCCTGGTCAAACTGAAATGTACAAAATCATCACATTTAAATTCCCATTCCTAATATTTTGATAGGATAGAGTGTGACCCAGGAACGCTCTACTGCTCCTCTTCCTTCTGGAGGATCCAGACCTCATTCCTGCGGTTGGTCAGTTTGAAAGGGCTGTCGTACCCGGCTACGTAGTACGGCTTCTCGACGTATTGGACACCATCCCTCTTCAGACTTTCTATAAGTTTCAGGAGCTCTTCATGCTTCATGTTATCATTGGAGAAACCACCGTGTGTCCTGGAGGAATGGACAAAAGATTGATTTTTTTTTTTTAAATAAAAAAAATAAAAAATCTAAATCGCGCAATGGCTGATCAATGTGTTTGTTTTGGACTTTCACACAATAAACAATCCAAAGTCTAACCTGGCGGGTCTGTTTAAACCCTACCTGACATACACCGTCAACTCCTTCCTCTGCTCTATAAACACCTCGGGCTCGTTGGGCTCGGGTGGATTGGCCTGATGCTCCTCTGGGATGTAGAAGGATACGGTGAACTGAGATTCGCACGCAGGGCCGGCCCCGGGTTTCACGTGGCACGTCACGGGGGCCGTCATCTCCACTTTGGTCTCTATAGAACCGGCAAGAAAGTTTCTTTTGTTGGAAAAAGAAAAAAAAAGAGTAGCTGCACATGCCAAACATGATGATGATGATAGGGCTGACGTATCACCAGCTTGTGTAAGATTTACAGATGTTAAATTTCCTAAACGTACTATCAGTCGCCAGCTGGTGGATCAAAACTTTGATGACAGCTGTACAGATGGTTGGGCTGTAACCACAATGTGCGCCACATAAACGACATGTTTACAAATCACAATCTCCTTATGCTGCTGACCTCAGGAGCCAGCAACACAAACAATATATATTCTCATAAATATTGCTGCAAAGTGCTGAGCAAGGCAAAAGTAAGAGAGGGGGAACTGTTGCAAAGTGCTGAGCAGGAACGAAAGTGCACTTTCTCTGAATTTTTCCATCCATTGATGTCTTGGAACCACAGTTCTCTGTAAATTTATTGTGCAACATTAAAATATTGCAAATGTGATGTGAAGGTTTTGTCGCAGATTTGTCACAGCACCACAAAATAAAAGCCTTAAACAACTGCCACAGCAACAAAGGGTCAGCTTACCCTGCGTGAAGCTGATAGCAGTAACATGAAACTCACTGTTTTTATTGTTGCCTTGGATGTAGTTGAAGAGTCTACGGAAGCCTGTAGACATGGCTGCTTCCAGTTGCATCCCGCCCACAGAGGTGCTCACCCACTTAGTGGGCTGGTAGGTGCGGATTTCATAGTCCTGTCCCTGGCATGCACAGACACACAATGAGGATGACAATGTGTTATAATTGAGCAATTAAAAAAAAAAAATCCAATATTTTGTTTACAAAATGCCTCAAAACTGTGAACAATACAATCAAATGTTTTTTCCAACTGTGTCATACAACAAAAATATGCCAGCTGAAGGAACATTTTGCACTAAATACGTTCATTGTTAGTACATCAGTAACATGACAGGGTGCAAAAAAAGAATGTCTCAGACTTTAAATATCTCATTTTTTACAACACATAATATAAAAAAAATATTAAAATCTCTGGATCTGGAGAAATCTGGGAAAAGGCCCAAAATTGTGATCTTTGTGCTCTCGGGCAGCACTGCATTAGAAACAGGCATGAGTGTGTCATGGAAATCGCTGCATAGACTCAGGAGCGCTTTCATAAATCACTGTCTATGAACACGGTTCACCATAACACCCATGACTGCAGGATAAAGATCTGTCATCCAAAGAGGAAGATATATGAAACATGATCCAGAAACACTACCGTCTTCTCTGGGCCAGCGCTCATTTAAAATGCACTGAGGCAAGTAGAAAGTAGTCATTTCATCTGTCTGCCCCCTCCCGCAGATCCTCCCCTGCTATATATACAGGTTTTCGAACAACACATACAGCTTATCCAACATATACATCTGGCATCCAGATGAGGTCTTTCTCAAAGCAGGCCTTTCGTACTTATGCATAACCACATACTCTATCTATTACAAAAGCAGAGCTTCATAACAGGAGAGCCTGGGCGGTGAACGGGCCTGCCTGCAGTTCACACATTTCACCACTTGAAAACATTTGGCTTATTATGAAATTAAAAATGCAACAATGAAGACCGAGTATTGTTAATCAGCTAAAATCTTATCTCAGACAAGACTTTCTCGAATTTGTCTTTATTCTTGTCTATAATCAGCACAAACATCTGGATGATCTACTGGATAAATTCAGCATCAGAACAGCTAAAAATTCAAAAAGTGGAAATATGCATAACGCAGTCCGGCGTCTCTGCTGCACACACGACACAGGGGTTAATAGTTTATCCAGGTTTACTGTGATTTCCTCTGCTGTCGACTGAACAGCAAGCACCTATTTAATGCACATCATCCTCATGTCCCGTGACAGTGGGGACAAACTCAGACCAAAGGTCCAATATTCCGTTTTATGAGCTAAACTGCAGAGCATTTACCGTTTTCTCATCGGAGGTGAATTTCGGATTCTGCAGACCCGTTGAGAACAAGACTTTTCCCACAGCTTTCAGCATGACTGATGATCCAAACCTCCTCTTCCAGGTACAAGAGGCAAATTCAGCTTTCCAGCCGCTGCAAAGTTACACAATGATGTAAAACCGCGCATCTTAAGTTATTCAACAACTCTCTACAAATGCATCGCGTTTTTTCCTATTTCGTAGACGTCTAGCTTTTTATTAAAACATAGCAAAATTACTTTTTACAGTAAATTAATAGTAATAATAATAATATATAAAGATAGAAAAAGACACAATTACCAGTCAACTTGAGTGTTTTGTAACCACTGTCTGCGCGAACAAGGTGCGTGTGCTGTGAAGAGCGCTTGTTTTCGTAACATCTC
>VURO01009619.1:4552-23863 GCA_015108175.1 Pelvicachromis taeniatus
GGGGGGAACATTTAAAAAAAAAAAAAAAAAAGAAACCGTCGCACAACTTAAGGCAGACCGTTTCAGATGAAGCCATCCTGCTCTGAGACCGCAGCACATCATGTGTCTCTCCACATACTCCTGGATTCAGGAGGGAGTTTGGTTTAAACACTCTGCATGGCAGACTTAATCTCCAGCCTCCAGCTTTCGACAGCGTCACGACTGTGCCGACCTGCTCAGTCACGCTGCAACCACAAACAATGACACTTTATCAGGGAGCTGACATTCAACAACCAGATGCAGGGTTCACCTCTAAAAATAACTTTAGTTGTTGTGTCTGCATATGCATATTACGCAGTCTTAAAAAAAAACTGAGCTTCTCTTTGTGAAAATTCTCATGCATCCATTTAGCAGATGTTAAATGCTGGACAGCTGAGTTTTAAAGATATTACAGACAGGAAACCACACTGAGGGGGATCCAGTGGCTCTGTTATGATGTTGGAGTAGTTTTGCTCACATTGTTTGTGACTCCTTAGAAATAAGGATCACTGTAAATCCATAAACTTGTATCTTGATGGAGTGGTCTCTTCCAGGACTATAAGGTCCCCCCCTCATCAACAGGGTAGCAAGGGGTTACTGAATTGCTCAAGTTTGAAAAGGAGATGAATCATATGCACTGGTTCTGACAGTGAACCAAACTCAGCTGCCGTACACACCTGTGAGAGACTTTGGGCCTCCTTCTTAAGCAGATCACAAGAACTATGTAAAATAAATAAAAAATAGCTCCAGAGCAAATCAGTGCTGAAGTAAATTGTTACTAAATTCACACACATGCACTACAGCCCTGAACATTTGGAGGCATTACGCAATAGAGATGGTTACAAGTACACAAATTTCCAACACAGTTGCTTTGGGCATTAGCCATCTTTTAGCTCCTCAAGTAAAACCTCTAGATGGATTTCACAGAGCGGCCAACACCGCAGCAAATGTTATGGTGCATGTCATGGTGACGTGTGGGTGACGTGACCTTGGCACTTTAAACAGACCTGCAGCTACACGGGAGAAAGAACAACGTCATTCAGTGTCCCGGAAACATCAAGAAACTTCATGCTTTGTTCTTCGCTTCGTTGCCATTATTGTGTATTTTTAGCCGCACACCATGTGTGTTATGCATGTGCACATTCAGACTTATTGGAGCAGAATATGACATTAAAGAGCTAACAAGTCCTCGGGTGTTATGAGATTACTCATCATGCATATGCCCTGCTGCTGCTCAACCCCCTCCATCCTCCCACTCCAACTCATTTAGCACATCACAACAGCTGATGTGGCCCCTAACGCAGTAAACAGGCCACTATATGGGCTACTGGCTGTATTTACATTACAATATGATGAAGCATGGAAAACATTTCCTGTTTGTGTTCTATTATCATGCTGCGAAGAGGTTTTCAGAATTAGTTATAATGTGAGATTATCTCTCCTACAGTAGACTGCTGGGGATTTCCCAGAATTATATAATGTGAGAAAATTGATTTTTTTTTTTTTACCCTAAAAGGCTGATCAGGGATGAAGGGAAAGTAGGCGGTGGATGCCTCCTCCTCCGTCCATTTCCCAGAAACCCGAGCGCTGCGAAGGAACTGACGGTCAGCGAAACGAGCCGTGAGTTTCAGGGCCACGTCAAATGGAGACTCCCCTTTCTCTGAATCACGTCCGCAGGTCAGGCTGACATCAAAGCTGAGGGTATGAAAGAAATGGGGCATCGGGTAGTCAGGCAGGATGCAGTGGTAAAGCGCACATCAGATAATCTGGGATAAGTCAGATGAATAATTCTGCTGCGCAAGAACAATTCTCACCAATTGTCAGTTAATTATGCATAATCCCTGCTGCTAGTTCTGTTCATCCACCCTCCCCTGCTGCTGACCATGAACTTACCCCGTCTTGGGATAAGTTCATGGTCACAGTTGCAGGCACCAAGTTTCTAAGTAATGAGACGCAACAAAGAAACACTGTGTGTGTGTTTTAGGCCTTGGAGCTGCTCTGTCTGTTGGGACATTCACATGAACTTTGGCATGAAAACCCTGCCAGCAGCAGCCAATAAACAAGATGAGGTCATTGAGAGGTTTCTCCCTAGTTTGACACAAGTTTCCATGTAGGGTAAGGACACACCCAAACAAATCTGCTTCACTGGATCTCTCTCTTTTTAAAGAAAAAAAAAATCCCCCCTTTTTCTCCCAGCTGGTGAGGGAACGCCCTGTCTCTGCATACTTAAGGAGCCACTATTCTTTCTGGCTGCCTACGCATTACTCAGTGTGTCCTGGAGTGGCTGTGCAAGTCTGACTAGCCTAAGAAAAGAAGTCCCATCTCTAACATCCTTTAGCAAAGAATGTGTACTGGGCAGACGTAAATCAGACAAGTTTTAAATATGCAGAGATAAAAACGCGGCTCCAGATAAAGAGTGTGTGCATGCATGCCTTTGTGAGGTGTTATGTTACCTGTCTGGCTCCAGGTCCACGATGCCCATCACTATTATCTTCTTCCCCGGCCGCATGCCGCCCCGGATGCGCCCGCTGAATGGCACCGTCTACGCATTGCACACATTGAATGCATTACGCACAGCCAGGAGCGAGCATCAAACAAGGACACTCGGGAAATCGTTCAAATATTTCATACCAGGAGGCGTGATAAATCCTCCTTGTCAGGTGAGATGAGGCCGGGGTTTCCCAGCGAGTCATTCAGGTGGTCTTCTTCCACGTTCTTCAACACCAGTGACAAAAGACACAGGATGCGAAGTATAATTTATCGCTCTGTCAGGTAGGATATAACACTTGCATGGCTGAGGTTAAAGGCGCAACAAGAGGCTGAAGGCCTGTCATTCAATATATGCACAAAGTGTGGCCTCGTACGCGGCGTGCAACAACAATGACGAGGTGGCGGCAGACCGGTCATGTTATCAGCGTTCCTGCCGGGAGCCATGAGTTATTAGAAATGAGCTCCACATCTTGCACAAGGATGAAAATGCGCACCGGTTGGGCGGCCTAGAAGAGCACACACCGCCGGTACATTTCACCACAACGTATTGGATTTCCCTATTTCCTCCCCGGCCACAGATGAAAGAGGAGTCGCCCTGCGCTCTGAATGCGCTGCGCACGGCGTTCCGCATTTACAATTACCGCCGGATAATCGACCTAACGGTGCGCTTAAAACACAACCAACAGGCCCCCCCGTGCACAGAAAATACATACCAGCACACGTAACCCCCGCTCGGTTCCCCGAAAACCTTCAAAATACTCACTACTCCGTCCTTCTCCGCTGCCTGCACCGCCATCTTGAGCAGAATAGCATAGGATGCTGATTATCGGAGCAGAGGCAGCTCTGCCGGGGAGCGTGGTTCGTCAGCGTCGTGGCACTGACTCAGGAGGATATTCCTGTTCCTGCTCCAGTGCTGCTCCTATTCTTGGGTCCTCGCGTCTGACCTGGCCTGACAGAGAGCACAGCCACCTCGCAGCAGGATCCCGCTGCTCCACTGAAATGGGTGGATGTCTGCTGACGTATGCTTTATAATAATTACAGACCAAAAGCTTAATCCCCGTCTGTTGGAGAAGGCTAATCAGACAGATTTCCCTCAACCCTTCACCCAATTAGACAACGCATTGTTTGGATTCTTTTGGGGGGGGTTTCTATGGTTGGGCTAAAAATCCAGGACACGACTTTTAGCTGGTTTAAATAAGCGGTTAGTTTATGAGACTGTGTCTTTATCCAGTTTGACTGTGACACAGACTGGGGGGGTTGGCCTAATTGGCCAAAGTGGGCACACTCAATACTTTGGAATGATTAGACAATACTGTAGGGCTCAGAGGCGTCCGGGAGTTAAAAATAGCTACAAATGTACCCGTTTCCGCTCACTTGTGAGCCTGGGACATAATTGCTTTTCACTGAATGAAGTGGACAATCCTACTGTCTCTTCATTGACTTTTGCAACCCCCCTCCGTCCTTTCTGTACGCTCTCTGTCTATTCAACCCCCATCCCTGATTGTTAGACCGACTGTTGTTTGGTTAAACTGGTCCACTCTGCCCCTTTGTGGATATTTAAAGGCATTACGCGCTAAGCAAATTAATGAGTGGTGCATCGCTGTATCCAGATTTCAAAGATATTTATGTAAATCCAGTTGAAGTATAAAATGTCATTATTTCTTATTTTATACCTCTAAACACAATGTGTTATGTCAGTAAGTGATGGTGAAAAATTAGGTCACGCATGCATTGAATCCAGGCCTCGCTATTGCAATTCATTATTATCAGGTTGTTCTAAAAGTTCCCCTTACTCCAAAACACTGCAGCGACAGTACTGACAGGGTGAAGAAAGAGAGATCATGTTTCTCCTATACTAGATTTTTTTTCTTTTGTGACAGAGACAAGATTAGAGATGAGTATATCAGAGGAACAGTTCAAGGTTGATTTTTACATTTTTAAATTGGACACAAGCCAAATTAGAGCAGAGGTGAAGTCCAGTTTTTATCCTTTAAGGCAGGGGTCACCAACATGGTGCCCGCAAGGACCATGTGAGTAGCCCGTGGGCCTGTTCTAAAAATAGCTCACTACAACAACTTACCAGTAAGCTGCATCTATTTTTATTTTTTGTTGCTATTTTGTTTTAAATCACAATTGCATTGGTATCAATTTGGTAGTGATAATACAGAAAAAAATGTTTATTATTAAATATTAGATCAGCGCTAGCTGGTCTCCATGGAAACTGTTGCCATAATCAGTGTCTTTACATAGATGAATATCATTAATTATTAATGAAAACATATAATTCAAGTTAAATTGAGGACATTTGTTATTTCAGAAGTGTGTGTCAAACTGGTCGCCCTTCACATTAATCAGTACCCAAGAAGTAGCTCTCACTTTCCAAAAGGTTGGTGACCCCCTGCTTTAAGGTGACTGACAAGAGTGAAATCTTTTCTATACTAGGCAACACCTTGAAACAGTGATCCATGCTTTTATTTCTTCCCGTCTGGACGACTGTAACTCACTTTATGTGGGGGTCAGTCAGTCGTTGCTCTCACGTCTGCAGCTGGTTCAAAATGCCGCTGCACGACTTCTAACAGGAACTCGTAAAAGAGAGCATATAGCCCCTGTCCTGGCCTCACTGCACTGGCTGCCTGTGTCTTTTAGAGTTCATTGTAAAATTCTTATGTTTGTTTTTGAATGCCTTCACAATCTTGCCCCGCCTTGTCTCTGAGCTTCTTCGGCCCTACACACCCCGTCAGTCTCTTAGGTCGGCTGATCAGCTGCTCCTGGAAGTACGGAGATCCAGGAGGAAGCTCAGAGGGGACAGGGCCTTTTCCATTATTGCTCCTAAAGTATGGAATAACATGCCCTTGCACGTCAAAGAGGCCCCTTCACTTTCCTCTTTAAAAACACGTCTTAAAACCCATTTTTATTCTTTGGCTTATGACTGTAGTGAGACTTAGTTTCTCTTTTAATTAAATTATGTATTAACAAACTAATTCATTATTTTACTTTTTCTTAAAGTTCTAATGTACAGCACTTTGTGTCAGCTGTGGTTGTTTTTAAAGTGCTTTATAAATAAAGATGATGATGATGATGATGATGATGAGCAGTTTGGAGACTGAAAGGCAAGGCTGAGATAGTGGACATGTGCAGAGGAGAGAGAGTGGATATTTTGAAAATAGGATTTTGAAGGTGGACCCGGCAGGCACGAGGAAATGAAAAGACCAAAAGAGAAGATTCATAGATGTAGTGAAGCAAGGCCTGCAGAAGGTCTTGTGTGACAGAAGAGGATGTTAGGGTTAGGTAGAGATGGAGGCTTTGGCGACCCCTAGCGGGAGCAGCTTAATGACGGAAATTAGTTTAGCTTTAGTGGCTCACTGTTAAATCTATCATTGAATTTAAAGTCCATCCATCCATTCACAGCCGCTTATCCTTTTCAGCGTCGCGGGGGGCACTGGAGCCTATCCCAGCTGTCTTAGGGCGAGAGGCGGGGTACACCCCGGACAGGTCGCCAGTCTGTCACAGGGCTAACACACATAGACAGACAACCATTCAAAGTCCTTCTCCTTAAATACAAAGTCTTGAATAATCAGGTCCAATCAATGCATTACTCATGCCTGTAGTCCAGGGTTGGACAACATGTTTTTCCCGAGGGCCATCCCGACCTATGAAGTGTCACACACTGCTGACACTTGTGTGCTGACAAGTGTCAGCACACAACTGTCAAATTACATTGAAAAATTGTACATTGCATAAAAACATAACTTAAGAATCTTTTTAATTTATACTTAAATTAGGATGTGTTTACATAGATCACTGATCAAACTGCACACGAGATAAATGGCAGTTCCCACTCATTGCACTGAATAACATTGGATACAAAAAATTTGTCAGCATAACATTGGTTAATGTTGAGGGTTCTTTTGTTTTGTTTTATTTGTTTGCTCATTTTTGTACTTTTAGAATGTTGTCAGTCAGGTTTAAATGATCCCTGCATGAGATATGGTAAAAATGCATTTGAAAAATTCAATCACGCTAATCACACTTTTACACCAAGTCAGTTAAACTTCAGAGATTTCAGTCTGTCCAGTTAGGAAGCACAAACCATTTTGAATCTGCTTTGGTGTAAAAGAAAGTGACAACATGGACACTGGAGAGGCAAAAACAAGACCGTTGCTCTCCCTTTGTCTTTCCTGACTAATTTTGCTCTGCTTTTGTATTAATGTCCTTTTCATTAAATGCTTGCAGCAGCTTATTCAGGTTGTTTTTCTTAAATGTAACACCCAGTCCTGCCATCACAAAAAAAGGTTTGCTGTGTCTCCCAGCACAGTACAAGAGTGCGGAGAATAAACCAGGAGGTGGGCTGTTACATGAAGAAATGGACAGAGACATTGAAAGGTGTCAGCCCAGCAGTGAAGAACAGGAAGAGCACTGCCAGAATCCTGCAATATGACCTCCAGCAGGCTATTAATGTGCATGTGTCTGACCGAACAGAATCCAGGAGGGCCACGCGAGGGCTGAACGCCCCTTAGTGGGACCTGCGCCCAAAGACCAGTGCCTTCCAGCTTGACTGGCATTTGCCAGAGATAAACCAGAACTGGTAAGTCTGCCACTGTTGCCCTGTTCTCATGATAGATGAAGTTACAGGCATCTTAACATTTGGCTCAGCGTATCTAAACTGTCCAGACTTACAGAGGCTCAGTGTGAAGAGAACACTGGCGATAGCATAGAAGTTTAACTGACTTTGTGTTACACTACGATGATCAAGTGTTCCCTTTTTTAGCAGTGTATTTAAACCAGTGCTGTCAAGTGTAGAAAAGCATGCTTCACAATCTGTACACAGTGTCAGCCGTCTGGTTTCATTTCTTGAACTCGCAGTTCCCCGCTTCCACTGTTTTTAAAAGAGCAACAACATTTTTTCTTAGGTGCAACTAAGCATTTCTGTATAATTGTGTGACGTATAAGACACTAACATGTAGAAGGAGCTGAATCTAAATCTCATTTTTAAATGACTTCAATGCCGAGGTCCTGCTTTAGAGAGGGATAGAGGGGTCTCGACTGCTTTAAACCCATCGTATGTATTAGGAGTAGCAGGCAGTCACTGTGTAGCACCCAGTGATCAACTCCAAGTATGAACCAGTGCCTCAGTCAAAGACACACTGAAAGGAGAACATGTAATTTTCTACACAAAGGTGGCCAACATCCAGCGTTGTCAGCACGCAGAAGTACTTTGCTCATGGTTCTTTGAAATGCAGAAACAAACTGAAGTGTTTTGAAAGTTCATTATTAGGGGAGACGACATTGCACGGTCATGGATTTGTTCTCTAATGTGCAATCAGGGAGAACATTTTAAACGGTGGCACAAATTTTATGTTTCAAACAGTTTTTATTTAGATCATATTTTTGCATGTTTCCATAATGCAGTGAAGAAGAAATCACAACCATGATCATTTCATATGAGTCTGAATGCACAGTGTTTATCCTTCTTGATAATCTGTGCAGTTGCCTGTGGAATGCTGGATATGAGCATCTGGTCTAAATCCTGATTGATGATATTAATGTTCAAAGCTGATCACAGTTTGTGGGCTTCTGCTTGTCCACCCCTTAACTTATGAAGTGCTTGTGATTGTTCGTCACTATGTCATAGAAACGTGAAAAATAATGAAAATAAAAACCGGAATTAGAAACTAAACTGTATAAAACACAAAGTTTGTGTTACTATCAGAAACACAGACATAAGAACCAGGGGAAAATGTTCCTTCCCTTTTTCCGTAACAGCCGTTTATGTGTCTGTGTCACATTCAGTTTCATTAATCAGTGATCAAACGCCTGCTTGGCCTCGTTTCACCTAAAGGGCTCCTGTTTTGTGCTTCCACCTTGCGGGTATTTGGGGAACGACATCATGACAAGAATCCATCGGTCAGTTTCACTTCCTTTGCAGCAGCAGTAAATATTCGAAATATTAGAAATGCCAAGTGAAATTATATGAGCAACCTGGTGAATTGTTTTATTTCTTTAAAGAAAATATCATATTAATCGAGCCCCTGCAGCTGCTTACAGGTTAGCGCAGCTCTGCAGCTCCGCATCAGCTAATGTTGGCACTAATTTCTGGGCAAATAGATCAGAAAATACTCTCCAAACTGCATTTCTGTGCATCTGTGGAGTGGCTGAAGCCAGAGCAAGCGACTTAAATCTAAAAATTCCTACAGCTCATCACCTATCTCTCTCGCTCTCCCTCTCTCTCCCTCCTCTCTCTCTCTCTCTCTCTCTCTCCTACAGAGACCCAGCCAGTCCGGCTGTCCTCCCTGCTGCCATGTCCGCGGAGGCTGCCGGTAGTAATGATGCCACGCGTGGGCCAGCAAACAGCACAGAGATGGAGTTGCGGGTAAGATGCTTTTCGGGTAGTTTGAGTCGCGGGAAGCCTCCAGGATCGAGGTGGTCCCTCGTCAGCAGGCCTTGGTGCGCCGCTGCAGAGATGGCGATGGGATTTCTTTTTTCGGTTTGTGGCATGTTTCAGGCCAGAGCTCCATTTGTTTTCCCCATTTTTGGCAGGGAGGGTGGATGAGGGTTATCTGTCAGAAGGGGGCAGAGAGCGACCGCCGTGCATCGTAGCGCTGCTGCAGCGCTCACGTCCTGCGTGAAAAGGAGAAGTGAAAGCGCAGCAGCTGGTCGGCTGCAGAGGGGCTCGGCTTATAAATAGCCCTACGTTGACTTCACTTTGGCAATTTGTATTCGGCAAATGCGTCTTCCTGATTTTCGGAGAGATTTAAATGTCAACAGCCATCAAGGCTGTTTTCTTCCACTTGGTAGTGACGCAAATTGGCAACAATTGGCAGGCAAGGTAGGAAATTCTTCCTGGGCAACAGAGCAGAGCCGGTTATGAATGAAAACAAAGCCCGTGTCATTATCACAATGTACATGCAAAAGAGGCTACAGGGACGCAATGTGGTGTTTTCATCAAGTATAGGTTTGTCCATGTGGTCAGATGGGTGGAAGGGTGGGATTGCCACAAAAAATATTGGGTGTTAGGGTGGGAGGAAAAATCACGCTCTTAAAATAAGTCATCGGTTTGTTTATTTGATTCCGAAGCATTATTTTGGGGACATCAGAATACATATTTATGATTACGGAGAGCTGCTGAGGTTATAGCACCTGTTAAAGGCTGTGCAGACGTCTGCGTGCGTGTGTGTGCGTGTGTGTTATAGGCGTCTGTTCTTCATGCCTTCTTCAGTTGCCCGCTCTCGTACGGAACCTGTTCTTCCTCTTTGCATTCATGCGGATGAGATGTTTGTGTCAGCTGATGTTCAAATGCTCGTTACCTGTTGACTTCAGCCTTTGGACTCACTCCTCAAGTGCTCTTCATCCCTTCCACATCTCCTTTTTTCTCTACATCGTGTCCACTGGTGAGTTTTTGCTCCATCAGTCAGGTTTCTCCTCTAGATGAGGTTAGAGTTGTCTTTTTTTCCAGGCCTCTCTCATATTTAGTGATGGATAGTCAGCGTTTGTTTGTATTTTAAATCAATGTGTCATCTGATGTGGTCACAGTCATCACACAGAATCAGGGTGATGTGTCTGCAAATGTAGGCTAAAGTGCCAAAGGTGAGGCTAACCAAATGCAGCAGATTACTCACTGCAGACTCCCTAATCTCCTTGCTGGAAAATGAGAGATTCTGGATTAAAGGAGGGAGTTTGGTGGAAACCCGTGAAAGACCGCCGTTATTAGAGATTACTGGAGGCAGGATTGTTTTACGACCCACATAGTTTTTCTGCTGCAGCTCTGTAGTGATGCAGAGAAATTAACAGGAACATGAGAGTATGCTTGGCTTGTTTCTGTGTGTTGTTTGGTTAGAAGTGAGATGAAACGCTACTTTCTCTTCCTGCCTGCATTCTCTGTCTCCTCCAATTGTTTGGTGACTGGCTTATGAAAAATAACTGTTTGTATTTTCAGCTCCTTGCAGCAAAGTCTTTTGAAATCCAACCTTGCTTCTCTGACTGAAGGAGCTACAACCTTCTCCAGAAGAGTAAAACTAATTCAGGAGTCATTTGTAGGAATTGCTAGGATATTCAAAATTATGCTTTTATTTTTAACAAGTTGAACATTTCCAAATAGCACAGTACAGAATGGGAATATTATCTAAAACTCAATAACCAGAACTGGAGGTGTTAAATACGTGCAAATATTGGTTAACTGAGGTTCTGGAGAGAATAACATCAACATGTTATGGCTGTAAAAAAAGATACACTTGTGTCCAAAGGGTGGTTTCCCCATGTAAACTAACAGGTATTTTGTAACTAAGAGGAATGGAAATGTCCTACTTTCAAATTCCTTGCATTTGTAAACATAACTGGCCAGTTCAGTGGAACGGTTCTTCTGCGTAAGTGGCCTCTTAAATTACTTTTCAAATTTGTGATTGACCGCCGTGAGAGGCAAACGTGTTTAAGTGAAGCACATGTAAAAATTTGTGGCAAATTAAGCGGTCGGCTCTTCCTTCCTGTCGGGAATATTTAATGATGGATGCGTTTATTGAAAGCACTTAATCAACAAACGGGAAAACATGTTCGAACTGAAAATGTGGCCACAGAAATTCGTTGCAGGAAACATTTTATTTTGTTTTTTTTTACAAATGGCTGTGGCATCTTTTTCTGAATTTTTTGTAGAAAGAGGAAGTCTAGACAGTTATCCTACTTCCTCTTTGTATTTCAGTCATTGGCCTCCACCACAACAAAACCTTCACTTCACGTACAGAAACAAAATGCAAAAGTTAAAACCTTTACTTTAGGTTCAGTCCAGGGATGCTCTGTGTGTTTAACACAATAAAAGACTTTGTGTGTCATTGCATAAATGTTGCGAAAGGTTGACTATAATAACTACAGATTAACTTCAGCATATTTGACATTATTTCACTGTTATTTCCTGCTATAGATCCTTCCTTATTGGAGGAATACAAAAGCAGCGAGTTACACATTCTCCACTGAAGAAAATATTATTTAAAGAGATTTGGGAGGTTTATGCAGGTGACAATGTCTACATAGACTACAGCAGATAACAAAGTGTCTCATGAGACACCACTGTTGTCCTGTTACGTCTGCAAATAGTGAGCATGTTTTTGGACTTGCATCTGGAATGTTGGTGTTTAACAAAAATGTTCTCTTTTTCAGCTGAAGGAGGCAAAAATGAAGTCTGATCTGGAGGCGCCTCTGCCGGCTGGACAGGAAGACTTTGCAATCCGGTGTCGAGATGTGTGCCGATCGTACGGCAAACTGAAGGTCCTCAACAACCTCAACCTGGCTGTGCCACAGGGACAAATGTGAGTGGATAATACCAACGCAGCCTGTTAATTTAGAGCATTTTAACTGAACACGACTATACATTTTCATAACAAGAGTCAAGTGTAAAAATCAAAATGTGATTACTGAGTGAAATCGTGAGAAGCTGAAGGTGTTTTAGTTCCTGTAGCACTAACAGCGACAAATATTTGACTCTTTCTTTTCTTCTTGGTGAGTAGATAAATGCTTAACCTGCAAAAAATGCTGACGTTTTTGGGTTAGGTGTCAGGATACCAACTCAAGCATCTCATCTTGCCTTCACTTTTGTCATGCATCTACTGACTGATTAGCTGCTGAAACCTTAATTTCCTTCAGGATATTCTGGTTTATCTTTTTAAACATCTACCTCAGTAAGGCCTTAATGGGAAAATTCCACAATCCCACGGGGGAAGGAGAGCTTAAGATGACACTGCTAAGAAATTTACAACCTGATGTGTCAGCGACAGTTAAGCTCTAAGTGCACACATTCTTTTTCTCATGTCGCTGTCTGTTAGTTCGTTCCGTTGTCACTTTCTTATAGATGATTTACATTCGTTTTTCTCTAATATGAATCTGCATTCCTGACGTGACAAGCGTGATGACAAAGGATGGGGCAACCAAAAACAATGACTTAGAAATATGTAACAACACTTTCATGTGCACACAAAGTATGTAAGAAAAAATGAACAACCTGTCAAATTCTATATGTAAAACATGAATGTGATAAACCAGTAAATCATGCAGAAAGAACGAGTGTTACAAAAAACCCCACTGTGCATTGATTTCTTCCACTGTGTATGTTTATTGTGTGTTTATGCCAACAACAGAAAAAGAACAAGCTTGTTGGAATATACCTTATAGTCTTCTATTATGTTATTGTTCATTGTTTTAAACCTGAGGGTGAGTATCTTATTGATTGTAGAATAAGTATAGGCACTTTAACTTTCAAAATAATAAAAATTATATAGTCTTTTATCAAGTTTTTCAAACTCAAACTAGAAACGTGCTGAACGTTTCTAGTTCAGCACTCTGGAAGGGAGACAGGTCATCGGCCTGTCTCCCTTCCAGCTGTTTAAGCCATTTAAAGCATGCTCGTTAACCATCAGTATTTCTAGACATACCTGATGAAAGTGCGTATGATAACAGAGCAAACTCTGCGCGATGTATGTGAGAGTGTTTGTAGCCTACATATGAAAAAAAAATATTTTTTTTGATGTATCCCCAAAGGATTCTACATGAAAACAACTTAACATTCAGCAGACGTCAGTTGTACGTCAACATTATGTATGAAAATAGTCAGGAAACGTTTGCAATCAGATTTTCTTTAAACACTTAGCAGCGTTAGCGTCTCAGCGTCTTCAGAGTCTGGTATTAGACTGTGAAAAATCTAAAAGGAAATAAGTGTCTCAGATTAGATTCTAGGAACACTTTTTTCTAGAATGGTGAACAAGTTTCCTTTCAGTTAACTCAATAACCAGAAAGGTTGCAATACTGTGTTTGTGGGATAAAGAGCAGCATTCCCCAGTCACATGCTTTCGTACTGTGCCAGTGTTTCCCTCTGCACAGTCACACTTTAAGACACGCTTTAAGTTTTATCTGAAGTTCTTGTGATTGTCTTTTGCAGTTATGGCCTTTTGGGGCCTAGTGGATGTGGGAAGACCACACTTCTCAAATGCATTGTGGGAACTCTGAAAATCTCACGCGGTCACATCACTGTGCTGGGGAAGCCGCCTGCATTTCCTGGCCACGAGGTTCCAGGGAAGAAAGTTGGATACATGCCACAGGTAAACACAACATTGTATATATTCACGTTAAAATGCGTCCTTCTGCTTTTATTTTATTTTTTGTTTTTTAAATACTCATGTGCCCAAAGATCCTTAACGTATTTGAATAAAGCAGCAAATTGGTTGAAGTGACACAAAGGCAGCCCTTCCTGGTTTTATTTATTCTGTTTCATTAGCTTGTTGTTAAATAGCTTGTAAACTTGCAATCAAAGTCCTTGCAGCCATTTGTCCACAGAAGGTTTAAGCGTGTGTGTTCTGTCCAGAAAATTATCACCCCAACATCCACATCAGCTGCTTTAAAGCCATAAACATTGTATGAAGCCTTGCTCTGGGGCTCCTGTAATTTGGCCTTTGCTGCAGTGAACCACCTGTACCTGAGTGAGCCTCATTACTGTCATCAGGTATCTGATGAAGTAGATAACGCAGCACAGTATTTGTCGTCGTGTGTGTAACCCTGAGCATTGCATGAATGCAGGAAGTAATCTGCGACTCAGAGCGGAAGGAACGTGACACCTTAAATGTTTTCTGTTACAGCAATGCAGACAGATCCATTTTTAAATTAGTCATATATACTGCTTTCTTTAAGTTGCTGTTGCATTAAAAATGCATTGCTATTGCTATTATCTGCTATTCTGTAAGACTTTAATCCTTCAACAAAAAGTATTATTAAAGAAAATCCCATCCCAGCTTTAATCCTTACATCCACTGGTGCAGCTGTATGTGTCCTGAGGTTTGCTGTATACGAGTTTCATTTTTTTGCTTTTGTGCTGCACAGGAATTGGCGTTGTACAATGAGTTCACCATTAGTGACACCCTGACCTTCTTTGGCCGAATTCACGGGCTGACATCTAAGGAAACCCAGGCACGCATGAACTTTCTCATTGACTTCCTGGATCTACCTCAGAAGACCAGCCTGGTCCGAAATCTTAGGTAAAAACCACATACGACGCAACGGTTGACCTTACAGATAGAATGATTTTAAAAGCCGATCCTATGCTGTAAGGTTTAAGTTGTAAGAGTGATAATCTTAAAAGCGGATACTAATATTGAAAGTGTTCTTTGTGCAAACAGTGATGTGGTAGATTTGATGCAGGGAGATGTGACCTCATGTGTTATTTCCCTAGATACAGCCAATAATGAAGGGTAGTATTGTGCTTTTGCAGATGTCTGTCTGAAGACTTTGACCCCTTAATCTGAAATCTGTATTTATAGCACAGGCTGTAAACCCAGGCTCAGTAAAACATTATGACTTTTCTGATTAAGCGGCAGGTAAAACTCAACGGCAGTTATATAGTTACATTATATTCCCTTGATAATCACTTTCCATTAGTGGTGCGAGGTTTGACAGATGCCAAGATACCCAATCAAATCTTACCTTGCAGGGCAGCTGGATTCTTGATAAGACGATTCTAGATAATCTGATCTTAGCATGTTTAAACTCTTATACCAGATCCACAAATGTTGCTGTAGCTCTTTAAGGAGCTCCTGGCCAGTCAGGTAGCAGCCATAGAAACATTTTAGCTGTGACAGAAGACAGATGGAGCAATAATCAGCCACTGACACCAACTAGATGGTTTGGTAGACTGCTAGGTTTTTAAGCGCCATAGACTGCAGCTTGTTTTTCTTCTTAGGGACTTTCCATCCTCCTTGTTCGCTTGATTTCATTGGATGAAGTTAGCATATTGCAGTTTCTCTCATGGCATAATGCTCACATTGCTCAAACGTTGTCCAGCACACTGGTTGGTAGGGAAAAATGTTTATTCCCTGGCTGGTTGGCAGTGGTTCCTGGAGGTTGCTGACTGTCACTGGATGAAATCGGTTGCAAAGAAGGTGCTGCACAAAATTGCGTCGGTTGCTAGCAGATTGTCTGGATGTACTCGGTAACATCCAGCCAAGCTCTAATAAAACTTTAAATAGTACAATGCAAACAGGAAATGGAGAAGATTTGTCTTCAAAGTAAAAGTAGTGTCTCCATGCTGTTGCCAACATGTTTCAAGGTGCAACTTTTATTTTCAAGGAAAAAAGTCTTTTTTTTTTTTTTTTTAAATTGCACTTTTCAGTTTCACAGTGTGAGAGTTGCTGGACAGTGTTTGTAGATAAATTCATCACTTTTATCTAAAATACAGCCAATTATAAGCAGTGACATGGACTCTTTTGCCAACTGGTCAGGGAATACTCTTAGTTGCCAGTGGGTCACTGACCAGTCTGTAGGCCTTTGTGACTGGGGCAATCATTTTCAAAGCAACTGCCATCAACCTTCAGCAACTATTTGAAATACTCATATTTCCCCCATCCAGATGTCATTGCCAAATGATCACAGATCAGTCTAAGCATGTGTGACTAGGGCCTTACTCATTTCATCCTACATTCACCATCATTGCCAAACATCCAAAATGATGGAAAAATGTTGCCTGATTACTTGTAAAGTGTCTGCAAAACCTCAAAAGTTAAATATTTTGTTCATCCAATCATTTTTGTCAACAATTTATCACTATAAGTATATAATGAAGTAGACCTGATAGATTACTCAAATTCAGAACCACAGTTAAAGCTAGGAGAATTTAGCTTGGTAATAGAGTACTCTGGAGCAGTTTGTAGCTATTGTATAAACTTTAGCATGTTTCTGCTGTGTTTTTCATCAAGGGAAAGTTCCACAAGCCTCCCAAACTATTTTTACCCACAAATTCAATCCAAACGTAGACAATCTGGCAACACTGGTTTGCATGCTTTTGTGTAGCCATCAAAGCAAAGGTCCCCAGAGTCCTGGATATTATGTAATGTTGCCTGCGTATTCCAGTCTCCCCCTGCTGTTTGTAGGTTGCAACAAAGTCCCTATTTTCACTGTAAAGACATCAAAGTTTGTCTTTTTCAATCTTATGTGCCTAATCCATAATATGTGACCCAAAGTAAAGAGCTTCATGTAAGCAAGAAAGAATTTCCATTGTCGCTCTTGCATCCAGCCTCACCCCTGCTAGCATCACCATCCAGACCAAAAGTCTGATCACCACCACATCGGCAGCTCACTTTGAAACATGCAGCACGTTTTTTTTTGTGAACTAGTGATCATATCTGCAGAGTCTTTATGACTAGTATGGAGCCAACTGCAGCTCTGTTTGCTTGCTGTTATCTAATCACAGTTTATTCCTTTGTATGTCAAAAAAGCGAGCGCAAAACGCCTCATTCTTGAGATGACATTTGCTTTTCTGAGTTCCTGTTTTTTCAGTGTAGGGCAATAGCTGCTTTATGCTGGGATGTAAACCAAAAAATAAGAGAATAGTATCCTCCTTTCTACCCTCAGAGTTTGCATAAGCTGTAAAACCTCTGCAAATAATCGAGCTGACTCTTTGATTTAATTTATTTTTTAGAAATGTTACTAATTATTCAAACTATAGGAGATATATTTGCTAAAGGACCAGCAGATCAAAGCAAGTGGCAGATTACTTTATGGCCCTTTTTATAAGAGTAATCGCCGGATTCACAACGCTGGTTCAATACAAAGAGCCTTCTGTTGTCCAAGAGGCCAACAAGAGGAAAACACCAGTTTTCATTAGAAGCTCATTTTATATTCATGGTAAAGTTGGTATAGATTTTGCAACAGGCCCTTCTAACTTCTGCTTGTTCTGCTGCAGGCTTATGTAACTGACAAGCCGCTGAAACTGTCCACTCTGCATAACATGACAGATATTTCTGGTATTAATCAGCATACTATGCACCCCATGATTGTTTTTTGACAAATATTACACTTTCCTGTTTCTTAAATAAAATGTAAGATAAACCTGCCTATCTGTTGTGTGGTAGAAAATGTTTTTATTTTTACTTTTAGACAACATTTATAAAATTAGCTTAATGTGTGAAAATGTGCCTTCTTCCTAACATCCCTGTCTCAGATGCTGTTGTGTGCCTCTGTGCTGTGTCAGGCAGGTTTGTCCTGTAGGTTTTGTCTCTGCCACTTTGTCTCCCACCACCTCCCGGTGGAGTGAGGAGAGTTACAAAACAAGCACCATCGTGGGAGAAGATTCACTCTGTTGCCCTTTGATTGCTTTTGTGTTACAGTGGGGGTCAGCAGCGAAGGGTGTCTCTCGGGGCGGCTCTGCTGCAGAATCCAGAGCTGCTCATCCTGGATGAACCAACAGTGGGAGTAGACCCTGTGCTCAGATCTAAGTATGTGTAACCCATCTGTTTTCTCCAGTATCATGCAGCACACGTGCACTGTTCTTTTCCAGGTGATGTCACCAGATATTTTCCTGCATAGAGAAATCTTTAAGGCGCCAGAGCCAAAGGAAAATTTGCCACTTTTGTTAATGAGAGACTTTCATAATTCATGTGTACTGTATATCTTCTAATAGTGGCCTGTTTCTTATTGATGCCCGTTTCTAATAAACTCTAGTTTGAAAAAAACATGTCATGAGAAATAGACGCCGATCTCCAATAGTAGCCGGGTGACCTTCAACCCGGAAGTTCCTCCACGCTGTCATTCCGCGCCTCATCACTCGGCCAGCTGTTTCCAATCAGCCGTCATCTACGACCAGCAGCATTTAAGCTGGATGCGCGGCGACTATCGAAGTGGGATTATTACACTGAACTGGAACTGTCGGCTAGCGAACCTGCTAACTGTGATTTTCTGGTCTTTTACGTCCTCCCCTGGTAAGTTGGGCGGAGAGAAGTTTCGGGGAGCACCACTCGTGCACTGGGCTACCACAGAGGAGGAGACACTCGGGAGCAAAGGAGGAGCACAATTGGGAACTGCATTATTTGTGAACTGTTGGAATACGTTTTGGAGCACTGTAAGTAAACGCACTGTCTTTTCACCTCAGTCTAAAAACCGCGCCTGGGTCCTCTTTCCCTGTCACTTCCGTGACATATCCGTCTGATAAGGGTATAAGAACTGGTCTCCAACAACCACCGGTCTCTTTTAAACACTGGGCCAGTCGAATAATTTTTTGAATAAACGCCCGGGCTACTATTGGAAGATATACGGTAATAGATACATTTATCACATTGTGAGAAATAAAAGAAACAGTATTTGATCCCAAAGGGCCAAATAGAAAACCTTCTGTCAAGCACAGCAAGCAAAACATAAACTACAAAAGGCATCAAATTAACACATTTATAAGAATGTTGCACTTTCACTTTCTTTTTTAAAATCAATGTTAAATAATATGATAAAGTCTATGGCATGTACACCACTTAAAAAAAAACCATTTATACAATAAATAACACCATAAATGTTATCTTTAACCAAGCTGTAATGCAGGACATCATTCGGTAAAGGTTTGCAGATTTCACTACAAAAGTCAGAGAATATTGCAAGGAGGGAAACTGGGGATCCTGAGGTGGCAGGCTAAGATGCAGTGGTGATAGAGGTTTGGAAAGTGTGCTGATGGGCAAGTCCAGGGAGCAAGGGGCATGTCTGTGAGTCTGTTTGTGGTGGGGAGCGGGCAGGCAGAGAGTCCGAGAAGCTGAGATGATGTGCAATCTGTTGCACGGGGAGACAAACCAAGGTAAGAATGGTGGAAAACGTGTTTCTAGAGAACACGGAAGCCTGAGCGATACTAACACACCAGTAGACATAACAGTCCGGCAACAAGTGAGAGGACAAGCTTGAGCTCATTTGCAACAGGTGAGTAGTGGCTGCCTGAGGAAAATGCAGGACCAAAAGAAGATTCAAGATGGTTTATTTGTCATATGCAGATTAACACAGGGTCAACGGTGCAATGAAATGCTTTGG
>VURO01009619.1:23883-35331 GCA_015108175.1 Pelvicachromis taeniatus
TGACATATTGCACAGTTTGTAGCAGGTTGTAGAAGCCCAGCAGCAAGTTAAGAGGTAGTGAGGTAATGTCATTTGTTATGATCCAGAGTTCAGTAGTCTGACGGCCTGAGGGTAATAACTGTCTTTAAGTCTCTTTGTGCGTGCTGGCAGACTCCTGTAGTTCTTTTGCAGGGTGAGTGTGGTCCTCAATGATGTTATGTGCTTTGCGTTGGAGAAGGCCACACCCCTTAAAGACTCAAGACACACTTGACCACACACACATGCTGGGAAAGAGAGGCAAGAAGATGAATGAGTTAAAAACTTATGTTTGCAAGGGTAGCCAATCAGGTGAAGGGTTACTTAAAGGTAGGGGATCAGGGAACCCAGCATGAGATAAAAAGACGCTTGTGTTTTCCTATATTATCATTAAATATCTGTTTACCCAGTTTCCTCTCTTTTGAGAGCCCACAGCCATCTTTATATCTTTGTATATAGACATACAAACTATCTGCCAAAATTAACACTACTGTAAAATGACATGTCGACTAAGACCTCTGCATCAATTTAACATTCTCTCTCTTATTTATTCAACAAGATGGCTAATATTTAATAAAGTTTTGATAAAAATGTTATAAAATCTACACCCATAATCATGCCTCGATAAGCAAGCATTGGTGAAAGCATACCGTACCCCCCGAGTGTGTTACCCCAGTGTCATTGTGTAATCACAAAGCGTCTTAAGATCAGACGGCTGACAGCGAAGCTGTTGCTGGCAAAGGTACCATTTTGAACTAAACTCCATTACTGAGTGGATCAAGTGTTTCAAGGATTTCTTCTGTCTTCTTACTAGGATCTGGCATCACCTGGTAGAAATTGTGAAGACGGGAAAAGTCTCTGTTATTATCACCACACACTACATAGAAGAGGCCAGGCAAGCCAATGTGGTGAGTTAAGAAGTTGCGTGAATAAATGAACAATTTAAACATGCACACTTATGAAGTCCTGTTTTACTCCTCGTAGAAACAAAAAGGAGACTATTGACATTTACTCAATTATAATATCTCAATTATAATATCCGCTCAATTATAGAAATTTGAGCGCATGCCGGAGATGATGACGATGTAATACCAGCCATCTCCTAGCATGATGCTTACAGTATGTTTTGTTTAAATTTGGTTACGGTCACAATCCCCCTCTGTTCCTTAGATTTTCTTGCTTCCTGTTTTTGACGGTGATTTTTCTACATTTCATTGTGGTTTTACTTGCTGCATTATTTCCTTTCCCTCCTTTGTTACTGTTTGCCCGCTACCTTTCACACCTGGGTGTGTTTTTTCCTTTTTCAGTTTTTCTGTTTCTCGAGTTCCTCGTGCTCCTTTTGTTGATTCCTGTTTCGTTTGTTATTCTATAAATCCTTTGTGCTTTTTGGATTTTCTTGAATGCAAAGCTCAGTAAAGGTTTACTAGTAGATTCTCCTGTGTTTAGGACACTAAAAGCATTCAAATAATTGTATTTTAAAGTTAAGATTAAATGGCTGCTTGGCCTGGAAGTTGAACCTTTGCAACAGAAGAATGAAATATGTGCTTAAGACTGCATACTCTGTACTCCACCCTGTCAACAAACAAAACAGAGAGAACTGAAAGCCAGGCAGGCACTCACAGCCATCATCTCTTTGTAAACCATAAGCCTTATAGAGTAGAGTTGCCCTAAAGGTCAGCAGGGCTTTCCAGACTTTAGCTCCTCATATTTACAACATATTTCACTCATGGTGGAACTAATGCTTGGCTCAGCACAAATCCATTCATTCACTGAGTTCATTCATTGTTTCACCAGTAATCTCCTTTGAATATAAAGTCTGTAAAACCACATTTTTTCCGTATAAAGTTTACACTCTAGATTTAGGCACGGGCATCATACACTGTAACCACAAGTGTCAAACGAAGAGTCAAATATAAGATAACAGCTTCATACTTAAACCTATACTTGTAGCACAATTGTACTGCTAGCAGCTCTACACAACAGTACAAAACAACCAATTGATTCATGGATTGGCTTTCTATTAGTTAAAGATAACCTGTGAAGACTCTCTTCTCTTAGTATTAGGTAAACATGCAGAAAGATTCTAGAATAACTTTTATCAGTCTCTCACAACATTGGCACAACCTTCTTTATGGTGTCATTTATAGTTCTTTGAGGTTTGCAGGCCTTCGTTTATGTGTAGCTCTCTTTAGGTCCTGCCACAGCATTTCAGTCAAGTCGAGGTCTAGAGTTTCACTGGGTCATTGCAACATTTTTATTCACTTCTTTTTCAGCCATCCTGGTGTCCTTGGGATCATTGTCCCGTTGTATGAGCGAATTTGGACCAAAATTTAGCTAGTAGACAGATGGCCTCACGTTCCACTCAAGAATACTTACACAGATGAGTTCATCGTCTACTCAGTGACTGCAGGGTTCACGGCTCTTTTGGCTACGAAACAAGTCCAAATCATTGCCCCTCCACCACTCTGTTGACTGTATGTATGCCTATTCATGCTGATATGTTGAGTGTGGTATTGTGCGTTATGGCTGAACATCTCCACTTCGGTCTCATCTGTCCAAAGGTCATTGTTGCTGAAGCATTGTGGTTTATTCAGATGCAAACCTAAGCTGTGTTGTCATGTTATTCTGGGATAGAAGAGGCTTTCTCCAGGCAACCCTTCCAAACGAGTCATGCTTGTTCAGTCTTTTTCTAATTGGACTGTCACGGACTTTAACATTTAACATGCTAACTGAGGCCTGTACAGTCTGAGATGTAACTCATGCGTTTTTTGGCAGTTTCTTTGATCACTGTCTTACCTTTAGGTGAATTTGTTGGGATGCCCACTCAAGAATATTGTGGCATTTTGTGAACGTGGTGCTGAGGTGTCACCTGTCATAGAGGTGGTCACATTTGCTAATTAGTTAATCAAGTTTATTTGATTGGCTATACTTGGATGGTACTTACTCTCTTAATTCTGTTGTTTTTCCAAAGTTTTATAACTTTCACTTTCACATTACTGCAAATTTACCATCGAAGCAAGGGCAATGGATGGTCAGGTAGGAGTTTTGAAATGGTAGCAATTCCACAGGAATTCCACAGTCGGAGGTGGTGATGGTGGCTTGACACAGGACTCACTCAAGAGTACAAGGTTCCAAATGTTCTGACTCTGAGGAATGACCAGAAGTCAACATTACCGTGGCCCAATTAAACTATTGTTATATAAGATATATACCTAAACATAGTGTGTTAATTATGCTAAAAACCTCTGTTATGATAGGATAAAGCGATGAAGGGATAACATTTTTACGTCAGAAGGCAATAGTGGGTCAGATATGAATGTAATCTACCCAGCTTGTTGGCGTTGACATCGAATTGCCTCACATTTTAGAGCTGCTATTTCATGCACCATTTAGCTGCTGTAATGTTTCACGTTTTGTTGTGCATCTTGATTTTAATTCAGATTGGCCTAAAGATTTAAAAGCTGTTTACAAAGCTTGTAGTGGAGTAAATTCTTCGTACTGAAAGAAAATATTTAGATCAGCCTTTTACTGTTACAAAGTTCAAGCACTTTGTCACAATCACTATAACCCAGATCCAGAAAGTCTCCACTAAAACCAGTCTGCCCACTCAGTCTTCTCAGCCATCTCTCCATTTTCACTTAAAACGATATCTGTGTGAAGGATGGTCACGTTCAGTGACGGACTCTGAGGCAGATGGGCTCATTTGTTTCTGTCTTCGTGAAACTTTGACAGAAGTATGTCACCTGAAGGAGCACCCATTACAACAATGCATCACAACACTGCTGAGGAATGAGCTTTTACCGTGTCAACATGCTTCTTGCATGCACAAGTCTTACGCCTTCTGGTATAATAAATAAACTCTGATCACGTAGCAATTGCAGCCTTTGTTTATCCATGTTTGACCCACTAAAATAAGACTAATGGGATAAGAGTACCATTCACACACAACAGAATAAGAAGATGTTTGTAGATGACTAAAAAAATCCACCGTTTGGCTTATTCTGATTTACCTCTCTTATACAACTTTAGAAGCTTATTTAACCAGCTGTGTGTTTTAGCTCCCTGACAACATCTATAAGTGATACACTGGATTAAATTAATGTGCATTCACCCATATCAATTATTTATCTATAACTAAATAAATCACTTAATTATAAATATATAATTATCTATCAATACCCTATTTATTTATAATCAAACAACTATTTGCCAAAAAAAAAAAATTAAGTCACTCGTTTTGAAAAGAGAACCTCTCTAAGTGCTTCAGCATCTCTTCTTTCTTTTCCTCGTCGTACAGGTCGGTCTCATGCGACATGGCCGGTTGCTGGCTGAAGGTCCCCCAGATGCCGTCATGAAGCAGCACTGTGCAACAGTGAGTACTCTCAAATCCCAGCAGACTGTGTGGGTGCCCACGGGTGCTGGTAGTCAAGGCATGGAGGTTGTTTAAGTAGTTTTTTTTGCTTTACATCATTTTAATATGAATAAAAGTGAACTTTTTTCCTCTTGTAATTAAAAGTATGGCTGTGGCACACTGTTGTAGAAAACTCCCCAAATACACAGGAGGCTAAAAAAGGTTATATTTTGGTAGTCTTGTGAATTTTAACCGATATTATCTGTCCTGCAGACCCTGGAGCATGCCTTCCTGCAGCTGTGTGAGACGTCAGACCAGGTTGGCTCTAAACGTGATTCCAGTCCACCAGCTGGAACGTTAGAGAAAAGCCAGTCATTTGAGAGCGGGAAGGATGAGAGTCAGCCAATTCTCGGAGCTGGATCTCAACCTACAGGGGAAAGCCTCAAATGTTCAGGTACTGAACATCTGTTGGCTTCATCGGGTGAGATGAAGTGCCCCATGTGGAGGAGTTTATGTATCTCGGGGTCTTGTTCATGAGTGATGGGAGAAGGGAGATCGACAGACAGATCGGTGTTGCGGCTGCAGTGATGTGGACACTGTACTGGTCCGCCGTGGTGAAGAGAGAGCTGAGTGTAAAAGCAAAACTCTCAATTTACCGGTCTATCTTCATCCCTACCCTCACCTATGCTCACGAGCTGTGGGTAGTGACCGAAAGAACGAGATCGCGGATACGAGCGGCGGAAATGGGCTTCCTCCGAAGGGTGGCTGGCCTCTCCCTTAGAGATAGGATGAGACGTTCGGCCATTCGGGAGGAGCTCAGAGTAGAGCCGTTGCCCCTTCACATCGAAAGGAGGCACACCTGCATTTGACTAGGATGCCTCCTGGGCGCCTCCTGGGTGAGGTGTTCCGGTCATGTCCCACCGGGAGGAGGCCCCGGGGCAGACCCGCTGGCCTGGGAACGCCTTGGTGATGTCCCGGACAAGCTGGAGGAGGTGGCTAGGGAGAGGGAGGTGTGGGCTTCTCTGCTTGGGCTGCTGCCCCCGCGACCCGGCCCTGGATAAGCAGAAGAGGATGGATGGATGGATGGATGGATGGATGGATGGATGGATGGATGGATGGATGGATGGATGGATGGATGTTGCACTCACTTTTATTTATTTTGCGTTTTTGTGTTCAGTGGACTGGAAGGTGCGAGTCAGAAACGTGCTGCCAAAGTGGAGGAACATCGCAGCCCTGATGATCAAAACACTGGTGCGGATGAAGAGAATGCCAGGGTATGATGCGGTTAACAGAAGCTATTTGTCACTGTCTATAAGTAACCAGTTCATGACACTTTATTTTCTACTCTGTGTTGGCAGCTCTTTGTGTTTCCAGTTCCTGCTGCCCGTCATCCAGATCTCACTCATCTGTTTGTGTGTCGGAGGAGACCCAAAGGACATCCAGGTTGCTATAGTGAACAATGAGACCTCCCCCTCTTCTTTCAGCCAATCATTCCTCTCCTTCCTGGACAACTCCAGTGTGCAACAGGTATTTTTTTGGCTCTGAGAGATATGAATCCACATGATGACCTTTGGATTCTGAATTTGTTGACTTTTTCAGTGTTCCTGTAAATCTGCTGGTAGGTTGCACATGAGAAAGTGAGTAAGAACAATTTTCAAAGTAGCAGACGTCTTTCTCAGCTGTTAATATCAATTTTCACTCTTAAGCAAATGAGTTTCACAGAGGAACAAACACCAGGACTTCCCATTTCTAGGAAATAATTGAAGAGGAAAGATCGTTTCTCTCTGCAACAGAACCATAGCCGTTCAACAAACTGTAACATGTGCATAATGTGCAGAAACTTTATTGCATTTAGTCTGACCTGGTTTGGCATATGGTGAAGTTCAGACTGGTTGAGGAAACATGGTGTAGAATATGGTCAATGTGCATTTGAAAATGAAGCTTAAAACAGAATGAATTGAACCTGCTGCTTTTTTTTTTTTTATCTGCAGGTGAACCTGTCCCACAAAGAAGCTTTTGAGGGGATCTATAATGGAGAGTACTGGGGTATAATCGGCTTTGGCAAGAACTTCACCATCTACCTGACTAAACGGTAAGAGACAGAGCATCATAGACGGAGCTGAAATGCTGGACTGGTATCTGCACAGTACATCACCAGTAACTGATGTTATGACAAGCAAAACATGTCTGCACTCAGTTTTCATTGCCCTCATGTTACTCTAGAAACAAATTATTAACATGCCTTTGAAATACAAAGACGTGGGATAAATAGCCGCGCTGGCATTGGAGGCGTCAGAATAGATGAGTTGAATAGATGAGTTGAATAGAACTGCATTGTGTTGAACTAAATGTTTGACATTTTTCTTGGTTAGATTAGCCAACATTCCAGCAGAAATCTTTCTAATCCCAAATATGCTGAGGAGAATGTATACATATAAAGCACACTTCTCTGGAATGACCTCACACCACGCTTCGTTAAAGCCGATAAAGCTGTTATCTCCATGAACATCAAATAGACTTACCGTGGATAATGTTGGTAGCATTCGCAGGCTGCCAACAACTTCAAAACACAACAGATACAGAAATTCTTAGTGAATACACAAAACATAAACAGACATCGCTATGCAAACAAGACACATGCTTGTTTTTGCCCTCATGAAGGGAAAGTTTTCAGTCAGGCCATTCAAGGACGGAGCAGTCAAACTGAGCTGTTGTGACAGTTTTATTGCATTTAATGAAAACACAGGGTTAAAAGATAGATTACCGTGTTGCTGTGGACACAGTGGACACAGTGGACTGTGGACTTTTGATCTGAGTTTTAATTTTACTAGCAAAACCTGCCCAATGGGAGGCCATCAGCAAATGTGGTACAGTTACAGTTCAGAATTTTAAAGAAAGAAATGAAATTGGAACGTGTAACTTAAGAAAAGGCCACATCGTTGACGTTGTATTGTTCATATCATCGTAAGCTATTTATGCTGATTGTTATACATATCTTTTCTGTTATTTGTACATGTTGATCTACTGAATGAGCCTAAAGTCATGAGCCTAAATAGCATAGTTACTGCTAAATTACTAAATATGATTTCGAGCAGCGTTTAAAATGACATGTTTACACGGTCACTTAAAGAGGAAACGGTATGACTTTTAACAGGCTTTTTTTTTTTTTTACATGTTAGACACTTTACCCTTCACAAAAGGGGGTTTTAAATGTAAGAATAGAAATTTGGATGTAAATAATTAAACAGCCAAGGCAACATCAAGGGAAATGAAAGGCCACACCTGGCGTTCACACCGGTTACTTGCAGCCTTTTATGTTGATGTTGGTTCTTTGGATGTAGTATCCATCAGCATTCGGAAAGATTCCCATCTCTCTGTCGTCACGTCTGACCATCTTCCACCTCAGTAAATGGTGGAGAATGGTAGAGACATGCCAGCTAGGAAAGTAAAAGTTACCAAGTGTTAAAACTAAAACCCTCTGGCGACCATTAAAACATGCGTAAGGTGCACGTGAGCAAACAGATGTTACCTTTGATTTAAGTAAAAACGACATATGTTCACAAACTGACCTTGATCATCCAGTTTCTATGTACAAATACACAGAAAAAGAAACAGTAACTTTTTTTTTTTAATCAATCACCATGTAGCTGTTATAAATCTTGGTATCCTAGGTATTTTATAGGTCTATAAGTTGCATCAGTACTGAAGCACTTGCCTAGGAGGAGTTGGAGACCAATGACTATCATTGTGTCACTGCTCACTGCTATAAGGAAATACCGTATATCTTACAATTGTAGCCCGGGCATTTATTCAAAAAAATTATCCGGCCGGCCCGGCGTTTAAAAGAGACCGTCGGTTATTGGAGATCGGCTCTTATTCCCTTCTCAGAATTGTCACAGAAGTGAGAGGGAAAGAGGACCCAGGCGCGGTTTTTAGACTGAGGTGAAAAGACGTTTACTTACAGTGCTCCAAAACGTATTCCAACAGTTCACAAATAATGCAGTTCCCAATTGTGCTCCTCCTTTGCTCCTGAGTGTCTCCTTGTCTGTGGTAACCCAGTGCACGAGTGGTGCTCCCCGAAAATTCTCTCCGCCCGACTCTCCAGGAGAGGAAGTAAAAGTTAGCAGGTTCTCTAGCCGACAGTTCCAGTTGCAGCAACTGGAACTGTGGATGCAGCAACCATCGAAGTGCGATGGTTGCTGCATCCACCTGGTCGTAGATGACGGCTGATTTGAAACAGCTGGCCGAGTGATGAGAAGCAGGAGGACCGACCACAGCGCGGAGTTTTTTTTTTTGTTTGTTTGTTTTTGAGCGACGTTCCAGTCACACTCCATACCAGTTGGTGGCGGTAATGCACCATTCAGTTGTTTGCCAACCACCAATAAAATTTAAAAAGGAGAAGAAGAAGACAGCGCAGCGGGACTTCCGGGTCGAAGGTTGCCAGCTACTATTGGAGACCGGGGTCTATTTGTCATGACATGTTTTCAAACCCTGCGCTTATTAGAGACCGGCAGCACATGCTGATGTCATGCGCCTACATGTGGGCAGAGCAGGCTGTGTACAGATGTTTGTTGTGTGTCAGAGAGATTGTCAGTAGTCAGACAAATCCCACAGCAGCAAAGCAGACCAATTCTGCAAGACGTGTCTTTGTGATGCACGGACAGCATTCCAGCTGGCAAACTCATATTGCAAACATGATAAACACTGACACGAACAGTCCACGCCTCAGGGAACACAATTCACTTATTATATACCTTAACAATAATTTCACAAGTTGGTGATGTAAAACGTTTTTACCTTACTTAGCAATTCTGATTGGAGGATGGTTGTGGACTCTTTGGGAAATTTGACACGTAGACTTGAAGATCTGCACCAGCATTCATTATAATTATGAAAATCTTCACAATATATTGTATATAATGTGTAAAGAAATATTAGTATATTTCTCTTGGTGATAGTGCATAAAATTCAGGAAACCCAGCGTGTTTTTTCCAATGAGAGAAATTATGACCTCAGGTGTTCTCAGGTAAATCAGTGCAGCTTTCTTGTTGCCAGTGAAAACAAGCAGCATGACTGATGTGACCAAACACAACAGCCCTGATGTATTAGGCATAAAGGTAGTTTTGCAATCATCTGGAGGAAAGTACCAGGTTCTTTAAAACTAAATTAAAATCTTTTTTCCCTCCAAATTTATTCAGAGTAGACAGCTTCTCAAAAATATCCCAATAAGCATTCTTATATTTGTTTTAATGAGCATTAAAGCAAATAATATATTGTTTATTTATCTGCTTCTTCTTAAAAGGTCCACATAAATCAGCTTAATATCTTCCTTTTTTAAGTGATCTTAAAACAGTTTTTATTAAACGGTTTTATTTGTTCTTCTGAAGGTGAATTAATCTGAAAGTACATTTTTTTCACATGCACTCTGTGTTGTTTTGATCCACATAAAAGTGCACAGAGGTCACACCAAGCCAACTCACACCTCAGAATCATGTGAGGCTGAGTCATTGCAGCAGGGTTGTTGTTCAGTCGTCAGTCACGGCGTGGGACTGCCGGGTAGACAGTCTGGTCCTTCCTGTCCGTAACACACCTGAGCAGGTTGCATCTTAGCATCGACCAATAAGATGCTCATTCTTACCAAATCATGTGCTTCTTAAGTGACAGACCTGCCTAAGGAAAACAAACAGCTTCTTCTCCCGTGTCTTCTGGCAGATGTGGCTCTGGCTGATTCTCAAGCAGACCTAAATGTCATCACATAAGCATGAAGCAGGTTTTTCTTTCCTGTTAATAATTGTATGGATGAGGCAGGATGGATGAGGAGTTTGTGCAAATTTATTTTTGATATGCACATTTAATATCATATATCACGCTTTGATCCACCATTATGATGCTTTTTTTCCTCTTTTTTTCTGGATTCATTTCAAGGCTGTGATAAATTCCCTCCTGAAGTTTATTCTTCAGTAACAACTTTGTTCTTGCCAGTTGGTAGCTATATTTTAACTCCTATCTTACCACTGACTTAATACAAGGTGCATGTTCAGATAGAAGATATAAAATACAGTTATTTGTAATTGAAAGTACATCTTCTTTCAATTCTAAGGTTTTATGTTTCAGGACATCCATCCATCCTGTCTCTTCCACTTATCCTTATCAGGGTCGCGGGGGGGGGGGGGGCTGGAGCCTATCCCAGCTGACATGGGGCACTCCCTGGACAGGTTGCCTGTCTATCACAGGGCTAACACAGACAGTCAGACATTCACACCTATGGGCCATTTTGAATCGTCACTTGCCCTAACCCAAATGATTGTTTGTCTTTGGACTGTGGGAGGAAGTTGGAGAACCAATGCAAACACGGAGAGAACATACAAAGTCCACACAGGACTGTTGTGAGGCAACACTGCTAATCACCGTGAAAGGACATAATAAAAAAATTCACCTGGCCTTTATCAGGTTCTAAGCTAATTTAAATATAACCTCAGATGAACAACAACTTGTGATACATTATAAAGACTGATAAATTGATTGTTACAATAATTGCAATAACCTTTATCAGACTTTATCAGTCTCTTGCATTGCTGTGAAGGGTTTTTGGCCCACTTGTCTTTACAGTTTAACTTCAACTCATCGAGGTTTGCAGACATTCATTTACTTACAGCTCTTTTTTGATCCCTCGACAGCATTTCAGTCAGGCTGAGGTCTGGTTTGGACTTTGACTGGACCACTGGAACACTTGCTGGTGTTCTCAGGATCATTGTTGTGTTTCATGACCCAATTTCAATCAAGCTTTAGTTTACTAGCACAGATGGACTCGCATTTACTCACATTCTTCTACAACCTTCTGGTGTGTTCAGATCCAACTTTGTAAAGCTAAGCTCTGCTCCCACGTTTCTCTCTTGGCTTTCTTTAGGCAACCTTTCCAAACAAGCCTTTCTTATTCAGTAATTTTGTGATTGTACCGTCATGAACTTTAACCTTTTGTCAGAAAAATGAAAGAGCGTTCACTTTCTTTTTTGCATATCAGTAAGTCTGAACAATAAAGAAGGCATACTTTCCATGCTTTTTTTAATAGTTCGTCTTGCTTT
>VURO01009626.1:6932-23417 GCA_015108175.1 Pelvicachromis taeniatus
GTTATTATTTGTTCAGCTGTTTTCGGCGCGGACGGCTGAACGGACGCGAAATGTTAACTGCGCTTTTCTGAGAGCTGCGGCTGTTTGTTGCACTGGTCTGGGGAGGATTTATGGCGGGGTTTTTTGCGTGTCTGTGCACGGCTGACCTGCGGTGTGGATGCAGTCGCGCGCACCGTGCTAGCGGTAGCGGTCGCTCGCACGCCGCCGTCGTGGGCCCGAGCTGCGCAGGCCGCGCTGCACCGAACCGCATGGTCCCGCTCCTCTGCGCTCACCGCACCGCGCGGCGGAGGAAAGAAGATACCTGCGCTCCGGTACGGAGTCGTAGAGCAAGGCACGCGGCTCTTTCAAAAGCTCGTGGGCGGGGAGCCCCCAGCCTCAAATACGAGCAGGTGCACTGCTTCGCGGCCAAGGGTGAACTCATGACCTCCAGACTTGGCAAAGAAAAAGGAGTACAAATAAAAATGATACAAAGATCGTCAAAGCACATCACTTTTCTTTATAAAGAAAAATTCTAAACAAGAATAGAATAGAGACATCTTTATTGTCCCTCATTGGGAAAATTCAGGTGTTCCAGTAGCAAAGTGACAGACATGCAAAATCACTCAAAGTAAAGAATAATAAAAAAAAAAACAAGAAATAAGAGACTGTACAGACCAAAGAGTTAACCTGAAAGGCCCGGTGAGACATTTGGCCCTCCCCCAGACTAAACCGGGGTTTCATTTATTCAAGCATGAGATAGATATAATTCTTTTTGCTTGTTAAGTGGCTGTAAATAACAGGCGTGTGTTACTTCAGGGTCATTGTCTTAAAAGCAGAACTAATCATGGATATAAAAAACCAATACACCATCTAAAAAGGCCATTTCTGAGCCAGGGAAAACTCTGGTCTAATACAAAAACACACTCACCAGCCATTTCATTAGGTACAGACATGAAAGTATGGATCCATGCTGCCTTGTACCAACACGTCAGTCTGATGGTGCTGTAATAAGGTGGGAGATATTTTCTTGGCACACTTTGGCCCTTAGTACCAACTGAGCTACGTTTACCTGGCACAGCCTACCTGAGTGTTGTTGCTGAACATGATCATCCCTTTTATGACCACAGTGTATCCATCTTCTGATAGGTGCAGGATAACACATCATGCCACAAAACTCAAATAATCTCAAAGTGGTTTCCTGAACATGGCAATGAGTTCACTGTCTGTTGTTGAATCTGTGCCATCAGGAGTCATTTAATTTGAACCTCAAAGGGAGTCAAATCCAGTAGTAGCATTGAGTACCTAGTGAAGTGACCATTGAGTGTAAGTAAGCCCTCCAATCTGGCCTGCTGAATGGCTTTGGAAAATATTTGGGACGGCATACTTTCAGCTGCTTTTCCTGCTGATAAAGAGCTCTACCACAGCCATTCATACTACACTAAAGTAGATAATGAATAAAATGACAGAAAAGTTCCTGTTTTTTAATGTGTACTACTGTTGGTTAAAACAAAATGTTCTTTAAAAAAAAAAGTACACATTCATTGTGTTGAAAAACCGAGACGTGGTGTTGAAATTATTTATTTTGTAGTAAGATATCTTATGGATTAAATGTGCAATTAAATGTCTTTACAGTGACAAAAATTGTTTTACTGGGCCGCTTAAGATCAAAGTCGGCAGTATGTGGCCCTCGATGCAAAATGACTTGACTGATCAAGTCAAGATGGACTAAACAATGTAAACACGAGTGTTTCACCCACATTTGCGACTAAAAGCAGACCTGCAATACAAACGGATTTTGGAGCATGTGAATACAAAGTTTGGAGACATTAAGCACACACAGCCCCCAATTTTAAACAGAAACACTGTCAAAGGGTTTAGTTGTTGTTGTTTTTTTGACCGATGTTGTATGCAGCTAAACTTAAAATATGTCTAAATTGGACAGCAATGAGAATTTTGAAGGACCATTGTTTTTTCTCTTTTGAATATTTATTATTGCTCATTAATAAGGCAAAAATATTGCTTATCTGATTAATTGTTAGAATAATTAATGGACTACTCGATTACTTAAATAATCGATAGCTGGTGCCCTACAATAGAGGATTGCGACATTTTCGCATGGCAATATTGTATTAGTATAAGGACATCAAATATTTATTTATTTTAATCAATCAGCTGAGCTGAGCATCTTACATTAAGTAGAATCAATCAAAAACCCATTCAACACTGGATGTCTGTGAAGGTGCTCAGTCATCCAGGTCATTGTAGTCTAAGGATTTTTAAGCTCTCCGCCTGACTCTCCTCGAGAAGAAGTAAAAGATCAGAAAATCACAGTTAGCAGGTTTGGTAGCCGACAGTTCCAGTTCAGTGTAATAATCCCACTTTGACGGTCGCCGCGCATCCAGCTTAAATGCCGCTGGTCGTAGATGACGGCTGATTGGAAACAGCTGGCCGAGTGATGAGATGCGGGAGGACCGACGACAGCGCGGAGGGACTTCCGGGTCAAAGGTCGCCCAGCTACTATTTAAGACCAGCGTCTATTTGTCATGACATGTTTTCAAACCGGCGTTTATTAGAAACAGGCATCAATAAGAGACTAATGGAAGCTATACGGTATATACAGCTTGAGGGTGTTGCACACCCTTTGATAAGGTGATTGGCAGGTCTCCTGTAGGAGGCAATCTTGCTGCAAACAGTTGCAGTCTGACTTGCACTGACTGCACACTCAGAGAGGCTGTTGAGGGTTTGCAAATAATTATTATCTAATTTATAAATTCAGACTGATTGCCAACATATTGCCATCAGCTTGAATGAGCAGCCAGCTGATTACATAAAGGCACCCAGAAAGAAATCTGTTTAATTTGTATGGCACAGACCCAATCTGAGGACTACATTACATTAATGTAGTCATGGTAATTATTTAGGTTAGGACGTAATTGAGGGTGCACTACTACAGACCCAATCAGTCTCACATCTGTGCAGCAAAAGAAAAAAAAAGCAGTGGTGAAAAATGTGTAATTTGTGGAACTTTTAGAGGAGAAATCCTACAAAAACGTGCAGACTTCTGCAGTTGTAGGTTGCAGACTAGCTCATGTTTGTCAGTGTGATTGTTTGACATGATCCTGTGGCTTCATGCTTCTTACATTCTGATGTTCTACTTTTCAAGCCGAGGAGTGCAAAAGAAGATGGAAGAACATGAGAGACAGGTACCTGAAGGAGGTCCGAATGGAGCTTAAAAGCAAGAAGCAGGGAGAAAACGTTCAAAGTAAATGGAAATACAGACAACTTATGAACTTCATTGCACCCTTCACCGGGTCAAGAAGCGGAGTGCAGGACATCTCTGCCAACAACGATGAGGACCACGACAATCCTGAGGACTCTAGCAACGTGGATGGAGAAACCGCTTTGTCAGAGGCAATCAAGACACCACAGAGTGCTGCAAAGGTCCCCGTAAGTCTACCTGACCTCAAACCACAGGTGACATTTGTAACGCAGCTCCCTCCAGCAACTCAGGACACACAGGTGGCTCAGCTGGCTGTTCTGGCCAAGATACCGTCATCCCCACAGGTCTCACCTGTCACTGCCGTTATTGGACAGAAACGGAAACCGGCCCAAGAGCCGCCGTCGGCACCTTCCTCCCAAAGTACAACCTTGCCGACAAAATGGTTGGTCAAAGACAATGTCCCCTCTTTTCCCACCAAGCCACGGGACGAGGACGAACTGTTCCTGCTGAGCTTCGTTCCCGCTCTGAAGAGACTCGCTCCACAGAAGAGGTGCGAGACGAAAATAAAGATTCAGCAGATTATGTACGAGGCAGAGTTCAACGTTACACATCCAGAGTCTCAAGAAAAGAAGGTGGAGACAGAAACACAGCACTGATTAAATTTAAACTTTTAAAAAAATACTTTATTGTATTTCTTTCATATAAACCTCTACCACAGAATTAGTAAAAGTGGTAGATGTTAAAGAACTTTCTATGTCAAGTAGTTTGACTCCCCTGATTTGTGTATTTATTAGGCAATGAAGACTGAGAAGCAATGAAGTCATTAGAAAACACCATAAACAGACAGTTAATCTTTATTTACATAATTTTATTATCAATAGATTTCAAACATATTTAGAAAAAGCTGTTTCTTAGTCAACCAGTCTTTGTTTTTACTCTAATAATTACAGTATTTTACATTTAATTACAATTACATACAGTAAACTGATGAGAATAAATGTGCAGATGAACACTGTTTAATGAATGTCCCTTTCTGCTTACATGCTTCTTTTTAAATCTAAAATAAAGATTCTGAAAAAGTGTCCATTTGAAGTCACCCACAGCTATTCAGTGGGATTTATGCTCTGATCATTTTGAGCAGTTGCTAGACAGATTTGTTTCTTTACCATCTGTAAAGGTCTACACACAGTTCAACAGCTTATGATTACATTTAAATAATTTTTGTTATGTTGCAAAACTCAGTTAAAATAATCACTGGATCCCCAAACTATGTCCCAAAGGACATGCTCATTGTTACTGTAGCCAAATATATTTAACTGCAAAGTGCATCAATCCAAAAATCCCGTTTGGCCAACTGTTGTTTCTTAATGCCTTTTCCCAGCATGCCTTCCATGCAGAATACAGTTCTGTTTTCCCTTTCTGGTTGTAGACCATACACTATGTCGCCATCACTGGCAAGACTAAACCACTGATTGTGTGATGAAACTTTGGGGTTTCTAAAAACGTTCGTTTTTGCAATAAATGATCTGCACTGAGCTTGACCTTGTTTCGGCGATCAGACCCAGGAAAAAAATAATAAAATACAACTCCAAATAATTTGGAGATCTTTAGATTTAGATGGTAACGATAACAACATACACTTCAATAAATTTTAACATTCACTCATCTGTCCCTAATGAATGTCTGTAGCTAATTTGAACTGTATTTAAAAGGAAGATCAATTTACTTTTTTAGGTAATTTTTTTCAATGTTTATAATATGAAAGTGACAAAACTTCAGTTATGTGTGATTTGTTTATGTATAATCACATTTATTACCAGAGGGGGAAAAAAAAGTATGGAGGCAGAATCACAGAAGACATGTCAAATCTCTTGAGTTTTATGCAATTAGCAGCCAAAACATGATCACCAGAGCCACAAAGAGAAAGAGTCGAGACAGAAACTGCTCGTCCGTGTGCTGCGGTGTCCCCGGAGCCGCTGTTTGGGAAATTGTTTAACAGGAGGTTATTTGACATGCTAAACACCTGAAGCGGTCATAGTGATGTGCGACAAACAAATACCTGGAGGAGGTCTTCCATCATTGATGTTAAAAGCTGTTGCAAAAATACCAAACGGAAAGGCACCGATCCCAAACGACATTTGGAAGCCCCCATCTCCGAAGCCAAATCCCTGAAAACCCTGTAAGTCGTGTCATGAAAAGTTACAAAAATCTGGATCGTCTTAATGAGCAGACGTGTCTTTGCAATATCTGAGGTACAGTTTAATATACAGCAAGTGACGTGACGCAACAGCAAGTGCCAAATTATATCATTCTCTGGAGATGTGCTGGATCTCCACACTTATTATCTAACTGATCCCAGTGGGGAATGTCAGTCTGTTAATGGATACTGCAAGCCTACAATACTATATGCAATGATTTCATCATGAATTCATAATATACCTGGGCAGCTTACATGACAATAAAACACTACAATATGTCTAAATTTTAAAAAAGAGCTTAAAGTTTGGCCCACTTGAGGATGATAATAAAAATATTCTGATCTCTAGTACTCACCCCACGGTTTTCTGGCTCAGGCCTTTGTCCTTGTGGTCGAGGGGGTGTTTTTTCTCTGTAAAACACAACAAAATTACCCCAAATTACTCAAAATCACTAATATTTAATACTATCTAATTATCACAGTCACCTGTTTTACCCACCTTGGATCCTGTTGATCTGTACTTCCGCGCCCATATATGGGGATTACTTTATCTCGGCTGATACCAGCTTTGCATACTGGACACACTTGCCTGTTGGGTCGAGTCTCCAGCCACTACGAAAATACAAAGGAAATGTGAAGAAGCTAATCGCTTCCTTTAGCCGTAACAATGAGAGCTTCTGGCTGAGTGCAAAAATGAGGAAACAACAGATTCAGCTTACCTGATGCAAACAAGGCCAGCTAATCAGGAGGATATGCAAATGAAGATGGGAGAAGGATGGTTAGTTAGATATTAAATGTCCTTGAGCATCTATGAGTCACAAAGCAGGAACTTAATTTTGCCCAGAAGGGGTGTACTACAAAGCAAGTTCAACATGGTCAGGCTTCTTTGTTTTAAGCTGGGATTATGCTTTCTGTGTCTAAAGGTCTGACAGGGTTTGCTTGGATCCTAGTAACGTAAAGTTCATCATCAGACGGCGCAAGCCTAGTAGTCTGTGCAGACATCTGCATGCTTTATTGTGACCACAAAAGACTCATCCAGGGAGAATTGACACCCCAGTGCACCAACTACACAAGCGGCCCGGGTGGCAGACTTCAAAGAAGTATAACAGGAACAACTACTCAGCAGGCGGGTCTCCAGCTGTCTGTGATGCTTTTTTAAAGCGAAACTCTGAATATAACCTGTTATGAACCAGGTTGTATGTTCAGCATACGTTACCAAAGTAAGTCTCAGATGTCGACACTTCATAGCACACCACTTGGCTATTCTGTGTGGACCGAGGTCTGCCTGTCTTACATTCTCAGAGGCTCAGAAGTGGAAGTAAACTCAAACCATCCCTGCTTACATGTTGGATGTAACACTGCACATCTGAAACTTTGTAGGACCTGCCTCACAATTTACTAATAAACAGGCAATATTAACTACAACTATTATCTACTATCAAAACCTGGCAAACACTGAACGGAAATGCTAACTATGGTGTAATAAGTTATGCATGCTTGGAAACGATCTCGTGATGTTTGCTAGTTACAAAATGATATTGGTCTTTAGGAGTTACGGTGATGTGTCCCCGACTCACCTCTGGCTCATAATTAAAAATACAAACATGTGACACAGAGAGCAGTCCGTTTCTTACCAGAAGAGGTGTCCACACAAACTAATCACGGCGTCCTTGGCGGTGTCCAGGCATATGTTACATTCAAAGGTGCTGTCCTGGTTGCCACTGTCAGCGGCGGCCGAGCTGCTGGATCCGGGACTTGCGTTATCAACGCCCGGAGTCGGAGGACCAGCGTTGGCCATTTGTCACACACCTTAAATCCTCTAAACAAGTAGCTGGGGTGACTATAATGACACCCGGAGTCTCAATACATACACACAAAGAGGTCCAGTGGCCAGGAAGTGGAGCTAACGAGAAGAGAAAGGAGTGAAAACAACCCAAAATACCCTGCTGGAAGAAACGTCCATGTCGAACATTTACGCTAACGTTAGCAAACAAGGAACACTAAGTACAAAACTACAGTTTCACAGAGAGATTAACCAACAGCTGAGCGACAGATGTTAAATGGTGTCGTTCAGAAAATTATGCGATGGCGAGTGAAACTCATAATTTGTTGTGAGGAGTCTATAAAATAGCCTTACAGACCTTTGCATCACACATCAGCAGCGCCACTTAACCGGTAGTAGATCCCTGGAGGGGGCGTGGCTAAGACTGATGACGTGAGATTGTTGTGGCCCTCAGTTTGGCCTTCCAGGTGAACCCGACAAAAGGTTCCGCCAGACTTTTAAACAATTTTAAAAATAAAGGACATTTCATGAAAGTTTGCTTTCATTTATCTGTGAAGAAGAGGTCAGAGGTCCAAAGTAATGTAATATTTAGAATCCCCATATATCATTCGCTGTATCCCTATGTCGTCAATCCAGACAATAGCAGTCAGAAACATAGTTTTAAATAGCTCCGCATAGCATTATTATCAATTTGACCTTCAGATCAGTCTATAGACCTTGAAGGAGAAGTCAGAGTTCAAGTGTGACCTGATATTTAAAGTCTTCATACAGTGCTTTCTATACACACCACACTTGTAAGAATCACAGTTTGTAAGTTAAAAGGCATTTTGTCAATTTTTGACCAATAAATCATTGACTTGACCTTGAAGACCTTGGTGGATGAAAGCCAAATTTGAATGGATAGTTAACATGACCTCACTCTGAAACCCTACAAAATTTGATCATAATTAATTAAACATTTTTCAAGCTATTCAATGAACTGAATGACACACACAAACACACGACCACTACCAATGACATAAGCTCTTTGGCAAAGGATAAAACTACCTACAAAGACAAATAATTTGCAGGAACTTCAAAGTCAGCTGATAGTTCGATTTTTACTGGAAAAAATACCGGTGAACAAATATTTATTTATTAAAAGTGCAAATAGAAGTAATACAGTAATTTAGAGCAGACCTGCTCGACTGTACTTGAAATGTAAGAACTTTAACAGAAGAACGTGACAATAAAATAGTATTTTTTGTCTGGTTCCCTTTAAGCGTGACTGAGTGTGTATCTTTTGAAAAAAATATATTTTATTACATTCATTAGTGAGTACGTTTTTGGCACTCATGTGAATATTTACATGCATTGGTTTGCTCAACACAGTACATCCATCCATCCACCCATTTTCTTGTGCTTATTTGTTTTAGGGTCATGATGGGCCTGAAGCCCTTCCAAGCTGCCAGAGAGACTTGGGTACACCTAGGCCAGAGCTAACAATAAATTGTAAATTAAACTTTATTTACATTCCAGTAAACTTAAATTATGTATGTCATGACAATAATCAATAAGACAAGGCAGCCATTCACACACACAAAATAACCGAGCAAAGATATGCTGTGTTTAAGCTCAATGACATAATTAAAAGCAGTTTCCCATATTTCTGGTTGTCTCAGTGACTGATTGTGATCACTTTGTCATTAAATGTGATATTGTGAAAAAATCGATTAAAGTTACCATACTAAATTATTAGTTCAACCTATTTAAATATTATACAACATGTAATATTATCAGTGTCACTGAGATCAGTAATCATATTTTTGCACTGTGATGTACTCCTTAATATATACTTTAATTTAGGCCAATTTCCATTGTTTTGGACCTTGAGTGATTGAGACCACCTGTACGAATATCCATTGCCAGAGCATCCTCAATCCTTGATGACAAAGACCGCCTTAGGGTTTTCTTAAAGTCATTGCTGATGAACACATAGAGAACTGGAGATATGAAGCTGTTCACTGCAGCCAAGGTGGCCCCAACCATTAGTCCAGTCTTAACGACCTCCAGGTTGTGGTTCTCAAGGTCTAATTCCAGCAGGACAAAGGTGTGGTAGGGGACCCAGCAGGTGAAGAAAGACAAAATGAGTGCAGCCATGATTTTGTACGGCTTTGTTGACTTGTGGGTTAGACTTCTGAGCCTTACGGCAAGCACAGCGCAACAGAAGACAATCATTAGGAAAGGAATCAGGAACCCACAAATGAAACGGGTCAGTGCCACCGCCTTATGTCTGACCCCATAATCCGTGTGGCACTGAATGACCGAGCCGCGGACTGTGGTTTTCCTGTACATAAGTGAGGGCACTGTTAAGAACGCCGAAAGAACCCACATGAGGATGACGGCTCCGAGGGCTTTTCTTACTTTGCGGTGGTTATGCGACCACACAGGAAATAGGACCATGATACAGCGGTCTGTGCTGATGAGAACCAACAGGAACACACTGCTGTGCATGTTGAGAAATAGGGCGTAGGAGGCAAGCTTGCACAAGCCCTCTCCAAAGGGCCAGTTTGAAGTTATCATGTGCACGACTTCGAAAGGCAACAAGACACAGAACAAAAAGTTTGAAATGGCCAGGCTCATGTACCAGATGGTGATGACTGTGGTTTTCATTTTCCATCCACAAATCCAAATCACCAGCAAATTTCCTGCAAGCCCCAAAACACATATGATGATGTTGACTGCCACCAGAGCATGAGTTAAAGAAGAAGAACGAGCACTATATAAATTTAGGGATCCCTCCGTGGTGAGGTTGCTGTCGATGTCTGCGGTATAGTCATCATAATCAATATAATCCTCTTCCATGATAGTTCCTGAAAAATATAGAACCATAACTTTTTAAAATATAAACATATACACATATCAGTTTTATATCTATAGGTTATAAATAACACAAAGGTTTTTCATAGACAAAAAATACTTACATAGGGATCTTATGTCTCGTGTGAAAACAGAGAGTTTAAAGTTCCGTCTGCTGCCGGGTGGAGTTTCTCACTTCTGTTTCTTTGGCAGTGGTATTTAGTAAGTACTCACGTAGGTATTTTGCAACAGGAAAGTTGAAAAGACAGTAAAAAAAACTGCTGTAATATCAAAAAAGGGATATCCTCCAAACTTTGGTAAAAAAAAATATCCAATTTCTTGACAAGGAATGTGCCTACAGATCATTTTAGTGGAATGGAAGTTATTGAGTAAAACTGTAATCTGTGGCTGAGCTTGTGATGTCAGGTTTGTTAGACCTGAAATAAATAAATTGGTTTATGGCACATGGGAGATGTACAAAACCACAAATATTACACATTACATAAAAAAAAAACCCCAAACAGTTTACATCACATTGTTAGGTGGAATCAGCTATGGCTCAATTAGCTCACATGTACAGGACATTTCCAGTTCAGTGCTAATGTTCCTTTGCAGTTCCCTAAAATTAAACACCAAGCTGTTATGCAACAAACCAAGTGGGGAAATAAAGCTTAATAAACAACTTTCATTTCAGGAATCACAAGACAAGGAAGTAGTAAATAAATCTGATCCACAACACGTTTTAGATCAATATTGGTACATTTATGCAGCTCCTCTTTGTTTCTTACTAGCAAAGATAAAGGATGTGACTTTAGCCTAGGTAAAGCAGCAAAATTAAATAAGCCACATTAAATAACATTAAATAATAATTAAATGAGCCACGTTACACAAGAATCATGTAATGTGGCTTATTGGTTCAGATCGTCAGTGTGTTCAGTTCAATTCAGTTTTATTTATATAGCACCAAATCACAACAGCAGTTGCCTCGAGGCGTTTCATATTGTAAGTTAAAGACTCTACAATAATACAAAGAAAGTCTTTATGGAGGAGGTCAGAAGAGAGGTACAACAGTTAGTGTCTATCCGTCAAACATGGTAGAGGCTCTGTCGCGTTGGGCATCTTGTCAAAATTGATGAAATTATGAACACAGAAAAGTACCCTCAGATTTTAATCCACCATGCAGTAACATCTCAAAACCTACTGATTAGAAATAGCTTAATTTTTCATGATAACAGTGATACACAAACAAACTGGCAATGCGGTAAAAAGCATGGATATCAGTCATGGATTGGCCTTTAGTTTGTACTACTTTTATTTATCTTATTTCCTACTCAAATCTTCTTATTTTATGATTCTTTTTCTTAACTTTTATCATGTCCCCCTATGTTTTTATCTTTTTTGATTATCTTAAATGTACAGCACCTTGGTCTACAGCTGTTGTTTTAAATGTGTTATATAAATACATTTGACTTGACTTGGTGCCTATCCTAGCTGTCTCAGGGCAAGAGGTACAGGGTACAACCTAGACAGGTCCCGTGTCTGTCGCAGGGCTAACACATAGAGACAGACAACCATAGGCACTCACATTCACACCTGTGGGCAATTTAGAGTTATCAGTTAACCCCACTAACTGCATGTCTTTGAACTGTGGGATGAAGCCAGAGTACCCAGAGAAAACACGGGGACACATCACCGTAACTCCTAAAGACCAATAAAGAACATCCATGCAAACTCGACACAGAAAGATGGTGGAACCGTCTTGCATATGACGCAACTGTGCTGCTCATCCTTTCGAGAACCCCTGGAAAACAAAGACTACTTAAATGGTTGCACATGTTTCAAGAAATCACTCCACCTAATTAAAATTTTCCAAGTAAAACTTTTTTTTTCTAATCTTAGACACTTGAATGTAATTTTTTAAATAAATGACTTGCAGTAATGTTATATTTTAACCACTTGAAAATATTTGTCTTCATATGGGGAATTTTGTTTTTGTTTGTTTTTTATGACATTCTTTTCTTATTTATGTGTTTTTTGTGTGTGGTTTTATCTTTTTTAAAATCTGTTTTAAGGTGGATTTCTGTCAATATTGTGTTAATTATAGTTGTGCTTTGTAAATCTTATGTTACTACATACTGTAAGCACTACATAAATAAACTTAACTTACTTACTTTACTAAATTAAATTTGGGCTTTTGTGCATCTTATAGTTAATTTTGCTCACTAGCGTTAAGCAATGTGGACCTGTTTGTCCCAATATGAGGGCTTAGTTTTTTGTTTTTTTTTAAACTATGTACATAGCTTAAAACATAGGGATGTATAATTAATGCTTACTTTTAACACTTATCCACTAAATCACTGTATTTATTTATTTTTACTTCCTACAATAACAGAGAGCAAAATGCACCTTTCAGTTTTTTGTGTATTTAAAACATTTTTTTAAATGTGCCATTCTCTACAGGATTTTGGGTCAAAGTCTGCCATTTAAATGCTCCTTAGGCTATAAATAAAATAGACCTGACAGTCAACACAAAAAGGTTCAGGAATTTTTCATAATTCATGTCTGACATATGGTTTTTCATTTCCAGTAAAATAAAGTATTTAACACAATTCAGCAGGCTGAATGTATTATTTGAATGTCTGAATATAGTTTATTGCTAATCAGTTAGCAAACCTAACAGCCAAGATAACCAATAACAATTTATTTTTATAACTAGTTAATGTCAAAGTGACTGCATGAGAGCAGTGTTTGAACAGGAATGTTTCATTTTAATGACCAACATACTGAACCTTAGAGGACAGAAATAAATACTATGAACTATTAATCCTATGGCACTCCATATTTGGCTCCATCTACCCACCTCTATTAAATACTTGATACAGACTCGTAAAGAGAGATAATTAGAGCAATTAAAACACAAAGAGAAAAAAATAAAAAAATAATAATAAAAAAATAAAGTCTGATTGTACTGTATTATTAAAAGAGCGTTTTTTTATTATAATATAAACCGGACATGGTATAATTTACATAAACCGGACATGCGCAGATGTGATTATTGTAGCTCCTCCCCCTGTCAGTGACGTATAGTTCGACTCTCTCGAGCTACGAGCTTTCATAACTGCGACATTGGGTCAACATGGCGGGCACCGTGGCGAACAAGTGTCTCAGTCCTCTGGCTTTCCTAACCAGGAGGCTCTCCGCTCCGGAGTTCATCACCCAGTGTTGCTATCACAAGAAGGTAAAGGGTCCAGTCTGCAGCTTCTCTTTAACAGGGAGCTAGGCTCACAGCGTCGCAGCTGCTCTTTGGCTCATGTTTACTCATACTGGAAAGCATCCTGGAGTATATCAGCTAACGGATCTGCTAAATACGGGTAACCACGAATCTTTAAGAGTGGTCATCCTGCTCGGGCATTTTGGTGACAACCATGGGACGGTGGCTTAAATTTAGCTGGCAGCACAAGTGCTTCAAGTTACATCAGCCTGCCTTTACGCTGGTTATCTCATACCACTCACCTCCATGATGCTAATCCGTTAAAATGAGCAAATGTTTTGTTTTATGGTAGTTACTTAGCTTACTTAAGGCTGGAATAACGTCACTAATCTGCAACCAGCTGTCCACTGCCACAGTTTTAAACATATCCAATTAATGCGCTTTAAAGGGTGACAGTAAGGTGTGATAGAGGCAGATAAATGTTATGTGATACCTGTGAAGGTATACTGATGCAACAGGAGGTTAACCGGGTCGTGGCAGCCATAACTATGATGTATTTATGTTTAACTGGATGTTTTTTTGGGTGATTGTGGAGGTTTAGACATTATACGCCTTTTATTAAAATGATTTCTTGGATAAGAGGTCATGTTTTGGTCATCAGCTGAGGAGGCTGGCTTTAAATCTTTAATTTCTGATGAAAAATGCAAAACGTTTTGCGATGCTTGGTCACTTTATTCCCTCTTGGTCAGAATGACTCAGCAAGAAATAGAGTAGGAGGGCTGAATGAAAGCGTTTGCATTGTGTAGACCATGAAATCCAGTTCTAATCTGCTCATGTCAGTGTCAGTTATGCAATGGAGGAAAGTTGTAGTTGTGTAACATGGATGCCAAGACTTCTACGCATTGTTTTTACCATTGTATTTGAATGCAGATGGCATTTCCTTCCAGTAAAAATGGGATTGTTAAATTCTGACAGGAACAGGAAGGGTGCATTTGGCCTAATGCTCCATTTTCCCTCTCTGTTGTCTGAAGGTGGTGGATCATTATGAAAACCCCAGAAATGTGGGCTCGCTGGACAAAAACTCCAAGAATGTTGGAACTGGTTTGGTGGGTGCCCCGGCCTGTGGGGATGTAATGAAGCTTCAGGTATGTTTGTCACAAAGTGTGTGTGAATTAAAGGCTTGTGTGTAGAGCTAATGTATGAAAATTTATAACAAAACAGCAGACGAATAATCGGAGCGGTTGTTTTAGTAGGGATTAATTTTTAAGAATGGGAGAGATTCCGTTTTTGTTTTTTTCTTGCTCATTTTTTTTTGGGTCACATGAATAACAGTCAGAATTTTTCTCAGATTGAGGTGGATGACCAGGGGAAGATCGTGAATGCCAGGTTCAAAACTTTTGGCTGTGGTTCTGCCATCGCCTCAAGCTCTCTGGCCACCGAGTGGGTGAAAGGCAAATCTGTGAGTGAACACATTACAGACCTACGTCTCAGCTTCTTTGAATGTTTAATCTATTAAGTATTTAGTGTATTCTGCTCCGCTCATGGCTGTGTGTGGGCTTTTCTTTTCAGGTGGACGAAGCTTTGAAGATAAAGAACACAGACATCGCCAAGGAGCTCAGTCTTCCTCCTGTTAAGCTTCACTGCTCCAGTAAGTTTTCTTTTAATCCGTCAAAGCTCTTTTTTTGTTTTTTCCAAACTTCTCTGCACACATGTGCACATTTGACCTCCAATTATTTCCTGTCCAGTGCTTGCCGAAGATGCCATCAAGGCGGCCCTTGCTGACTATCGTCTCAAGCAACAAGATGACCAGCAGGAGGCAGTAAGGGCCAGCAATTAATGGAGTGCTCTAGCTTTGCGTTGGGCCCGGTTTGGCTCCCTACTGCGAAGAAGAGAAATAGTTCAGCGTCAACACCTCACTGTCCTGCAGCAATGATGACAAGTCCACCATCTTTCAACCCTCTGTAGCAGTGTTACTCCAGGCTGTTTGTATTAGTCTGCGATCCTCTAACCGTGTATACTGTATCTTTTAGCCTGTCACGTAAACGCACAATATAAGCACTGTTTTGGGTTGTTGGTACAGAGATGAGCCTTATTTTGGAAATTGCTTTGTGCAGGTGGAGTGTTTTTTTTATTTTGAAAGGTGTGATGGAGGTATGGATGAAAGCTAAAAGCTGTTTATACCGTATGCACTCTAAATGCACTGACCTGTTGAGATTAAGCAAAGTGGCTTGAACCAAAAATAAGGGGGTCCAGTAGTTTTAAATGTAACTTCTATTTACAAATGCTTCTTTAAAAGTCTGTAATAAAATTATCCCCAATCGTACTTTTAGAATCCTGTTTATTATTTAAACATTATTTGAGCCTCCATTTGCAGAAAAATACAGGCGTAACTAATGAGATTATTCTTGATTCACTTTAAATAAGCCATCCTTGTGATCCATTTGAGTAAGCTGTACAAAGACACCAAGCCTGCAAATACATCCGTGCACTTCCTGCTGCAACAACACACCTGAAAAAGCTCTGCAGCTGAGATCCGCTGCAGCCAAAATACACCAGATTGTGGTTTTATGTACTTGACAAATCCTGACTGCGCTTCGCTTTATCTCAGTGTCTCTGCTTTCTGTCTCTCCTACTTACGTGCACACACTTTTGAAAAGCGCTCTTGCAGAACAGTGACGTTCAACATCTGCACTCTCTGGCTTTATTGGGCTGTTACATGAAGAGCCGGCATGCTGTCTGCTTGCAGTTTTGATTAATTAGGAGCCTTTTCACAGAGACAGCTGCTGTTGAGGTGGTCTTGGAGTCCTACTGAGATGTGCACGGGCCCAGATCTTTAAGCAGGCCAGCGTGTGGTATGCAGTGACAAAACTAGTCAAACGGGTTCAGACGGGCTTCATAAAAGTATGGATTTCCTAAGTGTGCACTCTAAAAAGAGAAAAACTCCAGTTTTACTCTTGGAGTAAGGTCAAATGCCTCTGCATCTACTTCCTGAAACAAGCCATTATTAGGAATATCTACCTTGTTAATGTCACAGAGTGCTGATCCTTTGTCTCACAGGCATTACATACGCTGACCTCTTTATTTGAAACTTGGGACATGTTTAATATAAAAGTCCACCCTACTGTAGCAATATATATGTGACAGAAAATGAGGGAAAGCATAACAGGCCCATATTAAACATTAAAAAACTGAACTGAGTCCCAGTTGTTAGTTGTTTTTTTTTGGGGGGGGGGGGGGGAAAAAAAAGGCGAGAAATT
>VURO01009628.1:5362-30630 GCA_015108175.1 Pelvicachromis taeniatus
TGACTGAGTAGGAGGTGCAGTTTAAAGAGAAAGAGTTAGACACAGAGAGATTTCAAGCCCACTTCTGATTTGCCAGTGGGTGGCATTCTCGAAAACTTTCCAGGCAGCCACTAAGTGCGTCAGCATCCAGAGACCCCTCCTTCCCCTCCTCCATATCCTCCTCCTCCCACCTCCATCCTCAGTCCCTACAGCAGCCGTTACCATGTGGACATCAGAACCATTCGCTGCGGTTACCATGGATATAGCTATCTGGGATCACATGGTTGGAGCTGGTGAGGTGTCTTTAACCCCTGGACACAAAGCGGCTTCAGTGACACAGCATGCAGCATTAGTCAGCAGCTGCTATAGTACCAGCACGGCAGCCTGTAAGCTAGCGCTGACTCCACACAGAAGCCTGCAAAGGCAGTCAGGTATGCGTGTATCCTTCTGGGTCAAACATACAAACTTACTGTTGGATTACACCACGGATGGAAAGAGATATATTGCTTATATGGGTCATTTAACCTCACAAATGAACACAAATGGTCTCCTCTGGTCTGCAGCTACACTATTGCGGCATTCCCATGTGGATGCATGCACAGGTATGGGCAAATAAATCCCCTGTGGATGAAAAGGTAATGGGTTCATGCATGTTACACATTGACATCATCGCCCTCCTAATGAACAGCCATCCTAGCAGCAGTGACAAGATCCCTAATCGTCTTATTCATCATCATAATCACACCTTATTCATCCTTATAATCACTATATTCATCTTGGTAATGACCCTGCTAAGGCTGGGAGGCTCATGTGCACCATCGCTCCCGACACACACACACACACACACACAACACTGGGGCTTTTTTCATGTCATCACCGGAGCAGAACTGTTGTTAACACTTAAAGACACAGTTAAATGACAGTTTGTGCACTTTTGTAACGTATTTGAAATATGCAGATAAGGTATCACTGCAGGGAGGATCCGCCATCAAGGGATTTCATTTGCTAGCTTCAAAACGGGGCCCGACTTCAGATCTGGATGCAGTGAAGGCTTTTTCGCCTCCGCCCACACCGCCCTCACCTGTGTTGGTGCATCAAGGAGGCAGAGGAAGAGGCTTAAATGGCACTTAAATCACACACATTCTAGTTTAGAAGTGTAAAATGGGTATTTTGTAAGCTGGCATCTAAACACAGCTCCAACCAATCACAGTACAAATAATTAATGTAAAATGTTTTTTGTGTTTTACAGAATGCCACTGATGTCAATTCCTATATAATCACTGTTCCACTAACTTCTCATTCAGTTTGTCTTTCATCATTCTTTTTGAAAACTGTCATCATAGTTTCTGATCTTTGCTTTCCAAATTGTAAGTGAAACTGAGCTGCTAATGCCAGCTGATTTGGGGGGATTTTAATAATTAATTTGTTTAAATAAAAGTTAAGTATTGATCTTACCTAGATACATAAATAAGCCTCAATTTTTTGTCGTTAACCACAAACTGTAGAGAAAAAAAAGCCTTGCTTGTAGTCAAAGTCACAACTATGTGGTTTTTGCACTGCATTTCTAAAGGATTGAACTTGACCATCTGGGTTTTGTTGGAGCCAGAAGTTCTAAAGGGTCATTTGGGAGAGAAGGTGGCATGGTATATTATCAGTAATGCTAACTTGTAAAGCTAGTTAACAAAGTGCATTTACAGATTGCAGTGCAGAATCCTGTTAATAGCACTAACAAATTACATAAATAGCACTAGAATTTGACTCATAAGATCAAAGAAGAGACCTCTTCGATAACCTGTTCAATTAATCCATCCATCTTCCTCCGCTTATCCGGGGCCGGGTCGCGGGGGCAGCAGCCCAAGCAGAGAAGCCCAGACCTCCCTCTCCCCAGCCACCTCCTCCAGCTCATCCGGGGGAACACCAAGGCGTTCCCAGGCCAGCCGAGAGATATAATCTCTCCAGCGTGTCCTGGGTCTGCCCCGGGGCCTCCTCCCGGTGGGACATGCCCGGAACACCTCACCCAGGAGGCGCCCAGGAGGCATCCTTATCAGATGCCCAAACCACCTTAACTTAACCACCTGTTCAATTAATTTCAGAGCAAATCAATGCTTCAACATGAGGAGAGGTCCAGTTCAGCTAACTAAGGGCTCAGTCACTATCTAGCAACCACAGGCTGTGAGGGAAAAATTACAATTCCATGACGGGCTGGAAGTGATTGCTGACAGTAGCTGTGAAATCAGCTGATAAAGGTCAGTTTGACCCAAAGCGAGGTCAGTGACACCTTGGTAACCACCAGTTGCTAGGGGAATGGTTGCTAGGTAAAATTAGTTGCAAAAAAAGCACATAATGTTGCACTGAAAACTTCATTTTGATTGACTTTACTATATATTTAATACTAGCAAGTTGCTGCAGTAACCTGTAGTTTGTTTTGGAGGACGATAATTTGTCAATAGCGACAGTGGCAATCATCTAGTGACTGAAACAACCACTTTGGTTACTGCAGCTTGGTGACCAGTTTCACCTGGTTACAGTCAGCAACCGTTTGCCAGCTAGTTGGGGAATAAACATTTTTCCCCTGTAACCAGAGATTGCCATGGAGTGATTGACTGGTCCCTAGGCCTGTGTGACTGAGACCTAAACAAGTCAAGCAAAAAGCCAGTAACTATAATGGACATCATGGACTGGACATGTCCATAGAACATTAGAAAGAGATTATTGTCTTATAGTCTCTGAATGCAAAGGTGCTCTAGACGTCACAAATGAACAATATGGAGTTAGAAATGACCCTCTAAGGCATTTGTCATGGACATTTGGAGTCTTAGCTGTGAAAAGTTAACCAGAAAGCAAAAGGAGTACAATATTAGCAGCCTGGCAAATAAAGATGCATCTTGCAGGCTGAGAGGTTGGCAGGTATGTAACGCAGCAGCTGCGGCTGCAGGTGATGTGGGAGGCAGACTAATGGAGGCAGCAAGGTGCCGTCAGGTTTCGGTTCGTTGGAGGATGACTGACAGATGTTAGACAGTCATTTGACCTCCCACGGCTCGGCTCCGAGCGCTTGCCCAACAAAGGCATTCTTCTCTGCCCTGAACGGCTGAGGTGTACGCTGTTTCCGATCTGAAACGCCACATCTGCGTCTGTCTGTGAGCCGCTGCAGCACCGTGTGTCTGTTTACTCCCGCGTTGATGTGTTGATGGAAAAGAAATAGGGAGGAGATCACCTGTGATACACTACCAAAGGAACTGCGAACCCTCAGGGAGGACAGAACCTCTCTGTCATACTTGTTTCTCCTCACTGCTTTCTTGACTCCTCTCTTCAAGCCATCCTTATTTATAGTGTTCTACTTTTATAGTCTGCTTGCTGCCCTGTTGCACAAGAGGAGCTCAACATGTAGCCGTCGTCACAATTTCTGTATAGTTTTTATCATCTCAACCATCTTTAGGAGCAAATTTATTAACTTTCAGTGCTGCTCAAATTTTGAAATGAAGGTGTCTTATGTTAACCCTTTATCACCCACAGATTACACAGGCTATTGTAGGCTATGGTAAAATCTAGGAAGAGCTGATATTACCATGTTCACGGAGAACACAAGAGTTGTCTGTGTTCAGACAACAGTAGCTTGCGAATGCTTTGTCCTACTGTGATACACCAAATATGCCCTAAAAGCTCATTGTCACATCTTTCTGAAACCATTTGAATTTTATTTCTATCACAAATGGTAATAGAGTAACAGACATTTAAAGAGAGCTTGTAAAACGGGCCAGCCATGGTTAAAAAAAAAAAAATGAAGCCATTTTATGCGACAGGAAGCTATGTGGTTGCTTTTTGCAAGTGTCACCATCCTCTGCTATTTAGAGAAATTATATTTTATATTATATTTTATTATATGAAAGACAGGTGATGCTTTCATAAAGCATGTGAAGTCTGTGGGGAGGTCGAGGCGGTGGATGGATCAACAAAACATTGGCGTTTAGTGGAAAGTGTTGCTTGTTTTCCACGTCCAACCTACACAATGTTTTGTTTCGTTATATTTTCTCTTCTTTTCGCTTAGAAACATTTTTTGCAACATTTGACAAAATAGACGTTCACATTCTCTAATTAAAGGCGCTGTCTCAGTATGAACATAGACAAACAGCAGATGTGACCACTATCTGTTCCTTGTGATATATTTGGCCTTTCATAGTTTAGAATTGATTTCACAAAAATGAATGTGACGTGAACTCTGGCCAGTAAGGAGCTGTCAAATGAGTGGGACGATCGTTTTCAGGCACAGTGTAGATTAATCGTATCTATCTCTTATTTTCCAGCTCTGGAATCACAGATAAATGGTAGCTGCGACAACAAGAAGGGGCATTTGATCAGAAAACATGCCATTTATATTTGACAACTCATTATGTAAGCTGCACAGTGTTTTATTAGATTAGAATATTATTAGTCTGGCAGAACAGTGGGAGCATAATAGATAACAGTTGGAGTATGACATTACAAATAGTAAAGAGCAACGTAAAACACTCCGGAAGCAAAAGCCTTGCATGAAAAATCAAAGTGTTCGTTTTATGCCTCTACATGAGATGACATCATTAGATTATTAATATTGAACCATCAGTGTGCAGTGTTACTGTTGGAGCTGATGATGATTTGAAGTGGATTTCTATACAGGAAAATCTGAGGGTTTGTGAGACGTTTCTGATCATTTATTGAAATACCGTATATATCTTCTAATAGTGGCCTGTCTCTTATTGACGCCCATTTCCAATAAACGCCGGTTTGAAAACATGTCACAACAAATAGACGCCGGTCTCCAATAGTGGCCGGGCGACCTTCGACCCGGAAGTCCCTCCACGCTGTCGTTGGTCCTCCCGCGTCTCATCACTTGGCCAGCTGTTTCCAATCAGCCGTCATTTATGACCAGTGGCATTTAAGCTGGATGTGCGGCGACCGTCGAAGTGGGATTATTAAACTGTCGGCTAGCGAACCTGCTAACTGTGATTTTCTGGTCTTTTACGTCCTCTCCTGGAGAGTCGGGCGGAGAGAAGTTTCGGGGAGCACCACTCGTGCACTGGGCTACCACAGACAAGGAGACACTCGGAAGCAAAGGAGGAGCACATTTAAGAACTGCATTATTTATGAACTGTTGGAATACGTTTTGGAGCACTGCAAGTAAACGCACTTTTCACCTCAGTCTAAAAACCACGCCTGGGTCCTCTTTCCCTCTCACTTCCGTGACAATTCTGTCTGAGAAGGGAATAAGAGCCGGTCTCTTTTAAACGCCGGGCCGGCCGAATAATTTTTTGAATAAATGCCCGGGGTGCTATTGGAAGATATACGGTAGCTACCAAACTTAAATGATGTATGAAGACTATGTGGACTGTTTGGCTTCCTGCTATATTATAAGCGAAGACAAGATGAGCACCATCACCCTCATGTCAGAGGAAGGATTTCTCCTGCCTGTGGTCCATCTGCGCATCACAGCCGAGACGTGTGGAAACACCAGGACCTGTTAGGTCAGGGAGGGCAGGAACTGCCGTGAAGGAGAGAACGAGCTTTCACAGATCCCGGAACAGGAGTACCAGTGAGTCACTGGAGCTGCAGCCGAGTGCGTCACAGCCTTCTGGTCAGACGGGGTGAAAGCTGTCCACTTCTTAGAAGAGTCCCTCAGCAGCACCCACAGGGAGAGGCATTCCCAGAACACAGGCCAAGTAAACACTTCACGCAAATAACAACAATTGGAAAAGCAACACCTCACCTACGCCAATCACAATCATATAATGACCTCCATAGGGGGGGAAATGGTTTTGAATCTTTTCGGTCCTCCTTAGAAACTTAAAGCATAAAGCATGACTTTAAAAAGCTGCTTTACATGTGCTCAGCAGTACAGTGGCTTTAGAGTTTTAGGGAAGTCGCTGACCTGTAAAATCACCTATTTTAATGTTTATTCGAATGAAACAACACATTTAAGAACAGCACGATACAACAATATCACTGCAATGAGGCGGACGCAGTTTTGCTGGAGGTGGAAAATGTGAGGCAACTTAGATAACAACACGAAACAGAAAACAGAGACAAACTTATATAAATGGAGTGGTAAACATGATCATTTGTTCCGCAGCAGCAACGCTGACCAACAGCATTCAGCATCAATCTGCCAAACTCGGTGAAAAACTATGAGAATTCAGCGTTAGAATGAAAATTAGGATGCTCTGAAGTAACTTACGCTGACTCATAAATGGGGTGATGTCAACCCAAATCAGTCATTATGCAGGGAAAACGAAGAGTCGATCACAACAACCCGTCCAAATAACTTGGTGTTTGCTCTGTACTTGTTGTTGTGTATGAGTATTCCACTTCTTGTGTTGTGACATCACGGCACCACATCAGCCAATCGAATGCACGAGCCTTGTCAGACTTCCAAGTACCACGAGAACATGTAAACATAAACATGCTCACGGACGAGGTTTTCTCAAAAGACGAGCAAAAATGAGCTGCCCTTAAAGTTGACTTATTGACAGAGAATTAAGATTTCAGGTGAACTTCTTTCTAACAGTCAATGACGATTATAAAGGATATTTGTTCCTGCGGTCTGAAATGTGAAAAGAATGAAGGAGGGAGTGGGTGAAGGAGCTACAAACACATAAAACTGCAGTTTTCTGAAAACATTTGTAGTTTTCACACTGTTTGATTAGGTCTCGGTCATTGACTGCATTTACCTTAAACCTGCCTTCTGTCTAATGGCCAGCAGGGGGCAACTCCTTTTGTTGCAAAAGAAGCATCTAGTCATAGAAATGTATGAAAATATTACACAACTTCTCACTTAATCCATGACCTCAGTAAACACTTTCTGTATCAGTTAATGGTCTCAATTACTAGTTTCAGATTTTACTGAATACAACATGTTGTTTCTTTACTAAAGAATTTTTTAATTTGCGGTAAAATACACGATAAAGCTGGACATGCACGACCAAGATGGGAATGACTGAAGTGCTCGATAGAGGCTAAATTAAACTGTGTGTGTGCCTAAATACCAGAAATGATTATTAGATAAAATGCAGCATTTTAAAACGCAGTCTTAATAAAATTTAAAAAGTGACATTTTCATAGTTAACCAGGGCTGATGACGAAACAGCATATAAAATTAATAGAACCAACGCATGTTTATTCACAGAACTTAAGAACTTATTAAGAGCTGCAGGGATGCTTATACTCTGCAACAGGGATCAGTTTAATTGTAACATGAAGGTTGCTAATACCACAGCGTCACTAGTAATTGTTTCATGTTTCAAAAAAAGCATCTAAGCAATTTTAAAAAACCTAATAACTAGTATTTTCCATTATGCATTTTCCAAGTTATTGTTTACAAAGCATCTCAACACTTATTGATAAGTTCTCAGAGTTTTCTTTATTTTTTACTATGAAGAAAATGTGCAGAACCTGCAGTATACAAAACAAAGCACAGCACATTATTATTGTGCCGTCGTCATTTTCTGTTACGTGACTCTAACAGCTCTTCTGAGGGCGACAGAACTCATCCGGTACAAACGCCTCATCAGATAGTGACGCTCATCGTTACTGAAATGTGGGGAATAAAGCTTAAAGAAGACAATCTTCTAATTCTATAAATCTCTCCTCCAAACTCCATTCGAGAGAAGAACTTTGGAGGAGAAACTAAATTATGGAATGAAGACAGAAGATGTGCCCCTGTTTCTGAGTGCAGGCGCTGTGCAAATGGGCAGAATACTCTAAGAGCCGTTGGCCAACATGAAAAAAAAAGAAAAAAAGAATAGTAACTGGGCAGGTACAGAATACATGCCATGCTGCTACAGGACATGAAGCATCTTCCCTGCATGACCGAGACGCCTCCTGCCTGCCGCGCAGTGCCGCACTCCAACAAACTGACTCTTAATCCCTTAGACCTGAATTAATGGAGTGGCATGAATTTAAAAGCTTTGTCCGGCAGTCCAGGGCAACAACAGCCTTAAAAAACACAATTTACTGTACAACACACATCCTAGAACTGCATGAGTCATTTTTAATTAAACAACCAAGGCTTGCCCTGCAAATGTGTGACTGATGGGTCAATGCAAAAATGAATTATTATTGTTTTTTAAAGAATGTTTTCAGGGCTTTTCATGGATTTATTAGCTCTCCCGGAGCCAAGGGATTGGCTAGGGATTATCACCCACACATAACAGCTGCTTATTATTTAAAGGGCTTTATCAGTGATTAAAAAAAAAATAATAATAATAAAAAAATAGTGTTACTTCTTTTAAAAACTATGACAACACCCCTGACTGTAACCAGTAAAATGAGGGGCAACAAATGGAGAAGAGGCAGACCAATTAATACATTACTTACATAATTATATATTAAATCACCCATAATTTCAGTTATTTCTACAGAAATAAAGAAACCCTCCCTTGTCTCCTTAACTTAACTGAAGTAATATGTTGAATATTGTGGATTTTGGCTATTAGAGCACAGCAACTGATCTTGGGCTTTTTTCTTGTAAACATCGCATAAATGTTCCAGCCTTAGATACAGATTACTCAGTTTCTCAAAATTGTGCAATCAATTCTTCTGTCTGGTCTGTTAATTGCCAGAAAATGTCCCTGAAGCCGAAGTCTAAATGATCAAATTTGCTGCTAAAACTCTAAGTGATCCATCTATGAACTTAGAAGACAAATAAAACGGCAGAGACGCTCACACTGGGCGATCAGACGTGGTGATGATTATTTTTAATCCATTCACGTAATGAACTGATTGGTCCACAACCTTCGAGTCCGCTATGTTAAAATTTGGACAGGCCAGTGCTGCCACCATAGTATCAGCTTTCTAATGTAGCTTTTAAGTACACATTAGGTCTACATTGAAGCACATTTAAGAATCTAAACTAAATTTATCCTGGCTCTTTTTAAAAAACAAAACAAAATTTAATTTAAAACTATGTGATGCTCAGATTTTCTGCTAAAAAAAAAGCAGCACACACTCCACACAAGATCTAATAAATACGTTTTTACACACACCTCAGCTCAGGAGAACTTTTAGAAAGTTGCTGTAAGTGTATTCCAAGTTCAGGCCCACGTCGTTTCTGAAGCAACCCTTCATCCTCCTCACAAACAAGTAGCGATCGATATCTTCCCCTGTCCGTTTTTATCTCGCGCGTCTTCCCTTTTATGGCTTTAGGTCGGCTGAAGCTAATCAGATCAACTTGTCAAACTTTTTGTTGCGCGGGGAACGAGGGTGACGTAACGCTCTTTGTGTGTGTTGAGCTCTAATCTCTCTGTGTTTCGCGGTGAAGCTCGCAGCTGTGCTTCTGCACCGGCGCAGGAGAACAAAGCGTCCTTTAAACTTTCTCACCTCGGGTTTATATCCACAGCCTGGAAAACATCACACTCAATTCCGCTCAGTTTAATAAACTGGCAGCAGCGCTGAGGTATCTGCGCCGAGGATTGGTCACCTCTCTGCGCTGGTGATGATGAAGTAGATGCTGATGCTCTTTTGGCTGTGATGAAATCCTAAATGATCCGACCTCCGCCGCTGGCCTTTTTCTATGATTTACATCACATCCCCTGCAAGCTCACGGTATCAGCGCAAAATGTGCACCGTGAGCACAGCAGGACAGTCCGTGGTCGTTATAAATTCCCTCTTAAAACAGCTGCCCATTGATCTTATGAACGTGCCACAGTCTTATTTAAATCAACTGGACTCCTGACCACCATTAATAACAGCAGGAACACTTGCGGACAAATATGCAGGGTGGGGGTGTGGTTACTTTTACTGCCGACTGTAAAAGATCACAAATCAAAGGCAGTCGATGCAGCTGCTTCTCTGGATTATAACCGTCGCCGTGTGAGCAGCGAGCCACACTTTGAGACAGGAGAAATGGAACAGGCCGGCTACTATCATTACCAAAGATGAACAAAGTTAGCGGTTGATCTCATTAAAATATCTTAAATTAGAAAAAGAAAGATCTGCGCATTACGTCGTGATTTGTGCTTTTCAGGATTTATTTGAGAAATTCTTTGTTTGGAGGAATTGGCCTCAACTAACTTCTGTTTTACTGACTGATTAATGCGTTGATTATTTTCTCAATTGAGATTGATCATTTGCTCAGTTAAATAGAAACGGATGCCTCCAAATTCCTTGTTTGCCACATCGTCAGTCCAAATCAATGCAGCTGCTGTGTTTATGATCCTATAAGCATAGAAAATCCTTAAAATTATATAAAAGACATGACTAATCAATTACTCCAATAACTGCCTCTCCACTAAAGCTATCAACAATTTTACTTTATATGTCTCAGCAGATGGTTAAATATAGGAACTGGGATTAAAATGTGATTTTGTGTGAATTGAACATATTACCTGATCATTCACAAACAAAGAAAATAAAACAGTAGTGTATTATATTAACATAAAAATCAACTTTTTCAGCTACAATTCAGTTCTGTGTCCTTGGGCAAGACACTGAAGCGTCAGCCCGTTCACCCAGAGAAGTCACTTTCAATAAGGTGTCAATTAAAATGTAATGTAAATGTAAATGAAGAGGAAAGAACGATACTGAGAGTCAGTGAGGACGTAACGCTCCCAGGGCATGCTGGGTAACAGGGTCAAAAAACACGGCCCCGTCACAGGGTGCACATAGCACGCAACAACCTTGTTCTGTGGGATAAATAAGTGCATGGACCGTATGAATGGCGTGCAACAATAGTGAAATAAACACTAAAGGCTTTATGAGTGAAATACAGCACCTTGAGATGACTGTTGTTGTGATTTGGTGAATGAACATTGCCAGAAATGAAGCCAAAATCAATAACTCCTAGTTACGGTAGCTGGCTGCAGTCAGGCAAAAACTTCCCCCTTCATTCTGCTACCATATGGGGCAGAGGTTAGGGTGGGGAGTCATTATAATTGACAACTAACGAGCTGATCACCTTTGATGTAGAAAATGATTGGGTATTTTGGCCCAGCAGGAAGTAGGGCCTCAGTACTTTGTGTCTACACCCCGAAAACTAATGCAGAAACTGTGGTTTCGAATTATGTCACCAGCACGAGAAGCAATCACCCAGTTTCACGTCATTCACCCACCCATCTATCCATCACTTCTCTCAAGTGCTTATCTGACCAGCATGTGAGGCTGGGTACACTCTGGAAAGGTTGTCAGCTCACCACAGGGCCAACGGATAAACAGAACCGCATGTGTGGGAGGAAACAGGAACTGAGGCACAGTGCTCGCCGCCCACTGTCAGTGTATGGTAAATGAAATATAAACTATTTACAAGACCCCAAACAAAGTAAGAAGCAGCGTTGTTAAAGTTCCCGGGATATGTACCCCACCCATGAGGGTTAATGAGGGTGGCGAGGTCATGAACACAGCTCTGGCGTATCACACACGCACACTGACAGCGCACACTAATGTTAAAGACACATACGATTCAACATCTGTTGATTTGCTCAAATTGTAACCTCCGTTATAAGGTCATCACAAAGGTCTGTGGAAAGGTTTACAGCAGTCCATTCGGTAGATGCTGAAATAGCTGAATTAGAACTGGTTAACAAAGCAGCACCAGTGTGGATGACTCCATCCAGTTAGTATTTTGTAATGTTTGTGTGATCTCTCGATGGCGTGATCTGTGCTGAAATGATCGGGACTTACAGGCCCGTGGCCCAGGCTGACTCACGCTTGTGTTTGCAGGGCACTGGGGGTCCTGATCGCCATCCCAGCTTGTTAAATGCTCTTCAGAGCTGCTCTTAGCAACACGCACGCACGCACGCACGCACGCACAAGCACACACTCAAAAAAAAATGTTGCGTATCCAGCCACCTGCCCACTCACCATCTCGCACAGGCATAAAAATCAGTTATGAAAGAAAATACACTTCCTGTTAAAGTTCTGACTTGTAACTCGTCCCACACTGCCGCTCGGTCAGGAACCCCCTCACTGTGTTATGTTTTAACACGGTGCCGTTGTGTAAGTGAACGATACCATTTTATCATTGATTTCTAATGTTAGGAACAGTAAAAAAAAAAAAAATCACACACCCTCCAAACAGGAAAGTTCTAGTCTTGTCTGGTCTCGCTTGTCTTTTTCTTTTCTTTTTCCTTTTTCCTTTTCTTTCATTGTTTTTGATTTGTGCATAAAAAAGTGGTCAGGTTCAGGCGGGAAATGATGATTTGGGCTCACAATATAAAAAAACGACTATTTGTCTGTCTGTGTGCCTCTAATCCAATGTGTCTGACTAAGCAGTCACTATGTAACTCGTGCTGGGATCTGCACATCTATCTACAAAACAATAACGACGTCTTTAGCACACAAACACACCTCTGCTGTCTTATCTTTAACGGATACTGTATCTTATTGCCTTTTTATGAACATATATAAAGTGCTGTAAATTAAAAATAAATATATAGGCTTTTAAATTAGAAAACGAGATGGCAATACGGCACAAGTTGTGTCTGCTCCCTCGTAAAGTGTAGCAACGTCATAAGAAGGTGTAGCACGATATTCTGAGAGGTGAAACTCAGGGCAGAGTAAGTCAATTTCAAGACTGCTGCAAAATTCAAGCCTATCAACCTTACTCGTGTTTAACCTCACTCATCTGGAGCCTGGTGGCTAGACGTCAAGACATTAATGTTCAGAGACTTCCAAAAAGAAATACCGTGAAAGTAGTTCACTGTGCCAGCAGACCAGAAATGGTTTTTGTGGCCACTTGTTGTGATTTTCAGCCGCATCCCTGTAAACAAAGACGCTGTAAACATACTGTGATCCGGTACAATGTGTAGCATAGATATAATCAGGACTCCACCAACAGTGTATCAGAGTCGTTCTAAGTCATACAAATGAGACTCAACAGGAATCCTGACATGAAATTGATCCCGAGTCACATATTTGACTTGGGATGCGTTCGGTTGTTATATCTTTATGGTATAATACTTCAAAGCGACCTTGAAAATAAGTGTCCAAAAACGTTTCACGACGGCTGCCGAGTAGAAAGACTTGGCGCTAGACGGACACAACATCTGGAACTAAACCAGGACTACGCGTCACTGATGGTTTGTGCTGTTTCTGTGGATGACGTCAAAGTTGAATAGTGTAGCTCTCAAGCTGTTTAAAAGCATAAAAATGAACAGAAAATAGCAAGCAGAGCTCAAAGCCAGCCACTCTGCTGCAGCACTGATGCGTGTCGGAAAGTGTGAATGTTCTGCAGCCTGTCCGAGCATCAGTCCTGAATAATAGAGCCCTAATCATATTCCCTGAAAGGGGGAGTGAGACATACTTTTTACAGTTGGCTACAGTGATTATGAGTCACTCTACGTTCATATGTCAGTCTTTCTTTGCAGTGAAAACAGGATGTTTGGGATTCCATCGCCGGCTAATAACACACGGGCCGATAAGTCATCATCATCATCAGGAAAAGGCTCAGTTATCCCACGTCCTCCAAAGAGGCTGAGTAGCTCTCTGCCAACTGTTTGCGATGTGGAGAGATAAGTCCACAACAGAGTGTCTTATGCACTGCGTCTTATGCAAGATTTTTAAGGATCAAGAATGAACTTGGAGTCCTTTTATGGGCTCAGAGGTGACGGAAGTAAACAGAGGTATTAGTCACAGCACAGTTAGAACACAGTTGGGGAGGATTTCAGTGCCTGGAAGAAATCAGTGGCGCTCTTACTGTTTGAGAAATGAAATCTACCTCCTGTTCTGCTACATTAATCAGGAGCAGCTTTCCTGCACCAGTATGATGGCTGTGTTGACAAATTATTCGTCACTAAACATTTTAAAATGTACAACTTTACACAAATTACGGCCTTCCTTTGTGTTCATCTGGCTTCTTCTGCCACATTTCATTTTTGTGCGCTGTGCTCATACTGAGGTGCCTCGGCTCGCTGGTGCCTGATACCACCCTGGTTCCACCCATCATATGATATTAATCTTAACACCCTCGCTCTCCTTTCTTTCTCACAATGCCCTCATCTCCCTCTCTGTTTCCTCTCTTCTTAAAAGCATCTAGTGAAAAATCACTCCCACCACTACCACCACTGCGAGCGTGTGCGAGTGAGAGGCTTTTCCTCAGGCAAACAAAGTACTTGTCGTTTTGAATGCGGCGAGAACTGGCAGATCGGGAACATAGTTCCTCTTTAAGACAAGCTTCAGGTTGAGTTGTGGAAATTTTCAGCCCACTTTTGTGTACTTAAAATTTTGTGGGCTCCTTTCTTCCTTTAGTGTCTGAAACCACACTGTCAAGTGATGCTTCTTTCCTTGCCCTGTGCAAAATTACCAGCGGCATACCAGTAAGGCCAATCCATGACTTATCAACGGATCAATTTAACACTATTGTACAGTGTGCAGGATGCTGACACAAGAGTGCCTTTATACAGCTATGGATTGATATGACTATTTTTGGTAATTATTTGTCTGAAACCTATAGCTATCAAATACCTTTAACTAGTTGAATTAGCTATTTATCTATTTATTTAAGCTCATTTTTTTCAAGAAATGTATCTAATTAAACCTTGCTTTCTTGCTATTATTGTATGGATAGCTTTAGAAGTCAGGGATTGGATTGTCAGGCTCTCTCCTCTTGACCGCCAGTGGGCAGTCACAAGAGAGCGGGCCTATGCTGTGGATGGTACAAGGCGGTTTCCCATGAGGTCCTTCCTGAGGCCTGGCTCGAAGGTGGGGTCACCGTAACCCTATTCCGAGCGGGGTGAACGGGTCTCTTTGTTTTTTTTTCTTTTGTAGACAGACAAGCTGGAGGACCTGGCTGGGCAGCCAGAGGCTCTGGCTTCTCTGCTTAGGCTGCTGCCCCTTTAACCCGACACAGACAAGTGGCAGAAAATGGATGGATTTATAACTTTTGGCTAAATTTAAACACTTTATCAACTTCTTTTATCAAGCTATTCAGCCATTTTTTTTTTTTAAAACAGACCATTTTCAGGAGCTGCTAATTATGTGTATTTTTTTTTTGCTCATAAAAAAAGTGCAGCTTTCCGTTTTTCCAATAACATCATGAATATGTATACCATGCATTACAGTAATGCCACCCATTGGCATATATTCCACTGGTGGGTGGTAATAGTGCTAACCTTTAAATAAGACAATAAGCCCTGATTAGAGGTGCATGAAATGTGGATTTCAGTCTTTTGCCAGAAAATGATTTAAAAAGAGTTTTCAGTGAATTTAAATAATTCGATTAGCTTCTCCTTGTTCTTGAAAAGTGCAGACCTCAGCAACACCTGCGCAGTTTAGCAGATAAGGTTATTGCGGAACGATAACACAGTCGTTGCAGAGATACAAATGCACAGAGAGGCATTAAAAGGCAAACTCATTTCCAGTAAAGGTGATGTGGGGAAATGCAGTTAGATGCAAGCAGTGATGAATATGACAGCAGGAGTTCGGACAGCTCGAGGGAGTGAGTAATGGTGGTGTACTGTAAACACAATATCTCATGCCAACATTAAAAAAAAAAAATCTTTTATGCTATTGGATGTCTCTCAAGTGGAAGCGTTACTCAGTTTACAAATTCACATGATTCATATGGCTTTAGACATGCTGATCAATATTTGTGATCGTGAGCCTCTCTCTCACTCTCTCTCAGCCTCAGAGTGTGATGTCATCAAAGCTGGAGCTGCTCTATCGACGGCAAACGGCACACTGACTTTGTGGATCTTTCCAAAGGATATAAGCTTTTTTTCAGTGAAGCTAAACTCCATTTTAAAAGCCGAGATAACAGTTCGGAATCAGAAAATGCATGCTCACACTGTCAAAGTCACCTTTCCCATCTCTGCCAATTACAGTAAGTTCTCTGAGGTGCAATTCTGCAGCTCAGCCCGACATCACACATCAGCAGGAGAGACAAATTCCAGCGCTGCGAGACAGCTGCTTTATGCTCGGCATCGCAAATTGAATTGTCTGAGGAAGTATAATATATCAGAACGCTAAAATGCAGAGTTGTTCACTTTTATGAAGTCTCAACCCTCATTTTAAAATATATCAAATGCGGTGTCGTAAATGGAAGTGCTTTAGAAAAACAAAAATGAAAAGTGACTTCTGAGCGCCCACCAGGCACCGTGCAAGATGGTCTTTTTATTTTTTACATGTTCTCAAAGACCCCAAATGACCCCAACTGCCTTCATCTGCGTTGTGCAGAGGAGACCAAACCTGTTCTACATACAAGGCACACGTGATTGTTTCCAAAGCTGCAAAATGTCAACGCCTAAGTGCAAAAAAAGGTGCAGTTCCCTAAATGGCCTCTTGGTGGGCTCCACGGAAAAGATGATCCCCATCACGGACTTCATAAAAGATGACACCTACAGGTTGGTGCATATGATATCCTCATGTTATTGTCATCAAAATGGTCCAGGATCAACATGCCAGCTGACCAATGACGTTGTTGTGATGTCATAGTGTGTTTACGAGAATTTCCAGTGTTTTCTTTATTAATCTATGCAATATAACTAAATAAATTATCACGTTAGGTTAGCTGTTAGCCAAATTTAGGTTACTCATGTTGTGAATTTTTAATAGCATTAGCCAAGCTGATGCTAACTGAGTGCCCAGACAACTTGATTGGTCAGGTGCAGTGCTGATCCTGGACCAATGCTGTTATGATGAAGTAGGGAAAACACCAACACGGGGATATCAGATCGTGCCTCACTGGTTAGTGAAGTCCTGGTTTTGAAGCGTGAGGGGTTTGATCTAACTGCGGAACCAAGGGAGACTCTGGCTAATGAATCACTAGTCATTAACCAGTGAGCCTACCCTTAATAACTCTTCTTTGTGACTCTAATAATAAGCATACTTTGCTAAATTAATTTCATGTGCTGCTCAAAATGATCTAAATTTTGAGCTTCTGAGCTCATAAAGTGTTTACAAATGTCACAGTGTAAGGAAGCCAAGCGTAATTTACAACCAGAGATATTGCCCCCTGGTGGCCATTAAAAAGAACGCACATTTTGTTAAAACTGCATAAAAAACACGTTTAGAGACAGGTATGCTAAAACCTGTCTACCTAGCATCTACCAACTTAGTTAACTGACTTTCATAAATTTTCTTTGTGTCTGAGACAACTGTTGGATAAATGCAACCATGACAACAGCACAAAAAAGACATCATAATTACAGACACTTTATGGATTTAACACCAAAACACTACCACCAACGATCAAAGCACCACAAAGAACAAGCAACACACATCTCATATCACCTGGATGTGTTTAACAGTGTCATACTGGAAGGTGTAAATGAGAAAAGGCGGGACCCTGTACCTTCATCCTGATTGTAGTGACTCAGTGTGATACGTAACTGAGGAATGGTTACTCTGTCAGCATCACTCGAGTCAAGGGAAGCTGTGTCACGCTGTGCTGTTGCTGACCCGCAAGCTTATTGCATGTGCTTAAATCATTGAGTTTGTTCTCAGTAACTGTAACACAACAGAGTTAAGTAAAAAGTTAAATAATCTCACAAAAAAAAGCTACTTTCAACTGCTCCGTCGTTCAGCGACGGTTACCACAGCAGGTACCTCCACACGCCCGATTGCGGCCGTCCTCTGAAGGTATTTGTATTACCTTCAAGAATTGAATCAGGGATCTTTCACTTGTTGTTGACTGCAAGGGGGAATATTTTTTTTATAACTCACTTTGATGACTATAATTTTCTGATAAAGTTGAAAGTTTTGGACGTTACCACTTTGATTGACAGGTATGGTGACACGAGGGGCAGAATAGCCATGTGCTAAGCCTCACTGTTTCGACTGGATCTCTTGACCATGTCTGTGTTGTTAATGCCTTTTGAATCATTTAAATTTGACAAGTAATCTGGCTCACTCTGAAGACCCATGGCCCATTCTTTCTGTGGCAATGTGATTGACACACCTCATATTCAAAGATCAAGCGGTGTGACCTGACACTCTTGTGTATTTCTCCTGTGAAACAAGGAAACTGATGACACACAAATGCCCTCCACAAATTGAATTCAGTTCAGTTTAATTAAATTAATTTTTCTTTTATTTCTTTTTTTTATTTATGTAGCATCAAATCACAACAACCGGTGCTTTATATAAATGGTAAAGACCCTACAGAGAAAACATCAACAATCAGATGACCGCCTATGAATGAACACTTGGCAACAGAGGGAAGGAAAAACTCCCTTTTAACAGGAAGAACCCTCCGGCAGAACCAGGCCAGGGAGGAGTGGTCATCTGCAGCAATGTGTTACTTGCAGCTGCCACAGAGTTTCAGCTCTCTTTGTTTAGTTGTATGTGTGCGTGGGTGTATGCGTTTGTGTGGTCCCAAATTCCCCAAACTCTTAAAATCTTGAGAAAGCACTCTTATACCTTTCTGTAGTTCTCTAAACACCCCTCTCTAGTGTCCTCTGCCCCGCCACCCCACCCTCTACAGCCCCGAACTGCCTCCTCCTTTGGTCGGCCCAAGGCAGAATGATTAATTTGTGGCTATTGATTTCTCTTCCTGAACTAAAAGTATGTATGGGGGGAGGGGAGAAGGGGGGGGGGGGGGGGGGGGGGGGGGGGGGGGGGGGGGGGGTCAGATGTTCCCCTAGTTTAGGCCTCATATCATGTCGGGGAGATAAAGATCACAAGTTCCCACTGGCACGTAGACAGTCGGGGAAACTCTAGGTTCAGCGTTACCCCGTTAGACATCAGAGCGAGGGGGTAGCGGGGGCATTAGGTAGGGGACACGGCGGCTCGGGATTACAGATAGTGCGCTTTTGAGGGGGCTCGCGTCTTCCCCCCCACCATCATTGCCCAGAGTTCTCCTCTGTGTCCTCATGCCTCTGAGCAGCACCTCTGCTGGTTCATCTTAACTTTATGCTTGATCCCGTCGTACAGCTCAAAGTTGTAGTTCTCCAGTGTGGTGGAGGAGCGCGAGGAGAGCCCGCTGTAGGAGCACGTGCAGTACAGGAGGAACCCGGCGCACACGGCTCCCAGCAGGACGCCCAGCGAGCTCATCACGATGATGGTGAGGAGGATTGGGTCGAGCGTGTACAGCCAGGCGTTGTCCTTGTCCTTCTCTGACACCAAGGTGACGGAGGGGGGGTCCATATTGGAGGAGGGGGTGGAGAAGGAGGATGGCCACCCTGGGAACACGTAGTCTGGGGAGAAAAGAGTCCATCTTAGCAAGCTGATGTATTCAAGATCACAGTAGTTATTGATTAGCAACTTTGGAAAACGTAATGCAATTAATTACTCTAAAGGTACGATGTGGCGCATGTGGTGAGGGCTGAAGTGTGCACTCTTACTTAGGAAGGCGATCGGGCTAATCCGAATAATGAATGTATACACACGAACACGCCAAGCGGCAATTAAGTACTGCATTTAGAGTGTGTTATGGAAGAACACACTGCAGACAAGCAGGGAAGCTGTAAACAGACAGTGAACACACTTGTTTAGCTAAATCTGAGTACTCTCGTCTTGTTTCTGTCAAGGGGCTGGAAGAAACACTGTGGGCACGCACACACACACACACACACACGTGTAATCTGTGATTGTTACAGATGTTTTTCTCAGTGCCCAGAAGGAAGCTGTCTGTCTCACTTTGTCTGCCGTGCAACATGAAAGAGGAGGAGGAAGAACACACGCCATGTGCACACGCAGACGTGCACTTTTGCCAGCTCGCTCACACTCGTCTCCTTTCTTTGCACACACAGCAGAGATTGTCTGTCACCGTTGCCACGGGCTCTTTTCTGGAGGAATCACAAGTGAAACGAGGAGCCGTAGGCACGCCCGTGCTTAAAGAGCAATTCCACTCGTCTTTGGGTGAGACTTGTAAAACAGCCCGTGTAGCCCGAGGCTGCGAGGAGCGAGCAGGATAACCTCACCTTCGTTGATGGGGGGCTTGTGGTTGAAAACGGGATCTTTTTCGAAATCTATTGGCCTGGGATCTGTTAAAGAGACAGAAAGAATAACAGTATTAATGTAAACCGTCCAGTCGTGCTGGAGCTACTCGAGAGTCCCGCCGCGATAACGTCGCTCCATCTCTGCGCTGCGTTTGTAGATGGGTATCGACGAGCGAGCGATCAGGGAAGAAAGCTTCTCCAAACCGTTTTGTTCCGCGCTCGGGCCTATCGGCGTAAAACAACATCCTGCCTGAACTTTTCTCCCAGACTACCTGCGCAAAGCCAGCAACTTCCATTATGTGATAAGCATCAGTGCTCTTTTCTTCTTTTTTTTAAATTTATTTGCTTAGAAATGAAAAGAAAGCCGAGCGATTTGGAAAGACCGGCTGAAACGAAGACACGCAAAACAGTTTCATAGAAAAATATTACCTTTATTACCTTCACATTCACCACAATCTATTTTCTTTTTATTCCAAGACCGTGAAATTCAACAAGCTGAAATACCACTTTAAATGTCTGCGGCAGGCCAGAGTGCAAGGCTTTGGAGGTTTGGAGGGTTCAATTCTTCTTCAGGTTTATTCAAAGAAAATTGACACGACAGTCCCCAGAAATAAACAGAGCAATATCCGAGCAGCTGATAATCGTTTACTGCCGGGGCAGAGGAATCAAAAACACATCATGGAGTGAAACTGTAATCGATGTTCAGAAGATAAAAGGTGAAAAACTCATTTAGAGCATATGAAAAAGAAAGAGACAGAGCTTCATTTCCTCAATTAGACAAAGTTGTTTGTCTGTTTTCGACAGTTTTGGCCTCTTGCGATTACAGCGTCTGCAAACTGTGCACACTCTTCAAAGCTTAGCTAACAGAGAGAGGCTTTCTTTTAAATGACACCTGCTGCACTGTTTGCTTAGGAAACATCGTAGAGTTTCAATGAAAGACGTGGACGAAAACCGTCTTCATGTGTTTCAGTTCTCTAAAAATTGATCTTCAAACCCAATTAGAGAATAAACTAAAGGAATTAACCAAATTTTAATTTCATTTCAAATATTACAATGACAAACCAGCCCTGTGCTAATTGAGTGTATTCAATTAAGCAAACAGTGGCGCGTTCCTAAATGTAGTTCTTTGACTGTCTCCGCTGGTTTTGCTTGTTTTGCGTCAATATTTAATGTCCTCAAAGTGCATCACAGTGAACGGATAGAAAGACAACCAGCGAGTCTTTACGGAGAGTGCACAAAAGCAACACAACAGCAAAGTGGCTCCGGCCGGGGATGAAGACGTTTACAGCCTCAAGGCTGCTTTTATTCAGGCGCAGTGAGTGAACTAAATGATCAAGCCTCTCTGCTTCCAACAGATTTACAGAAGAAACATTTAATTCATTAAAAAATAAAAAAAAAACAAAGCAATAAGATAAAATCTCAACATGTGGTTGTATCTAAATTTACAATCAAGCTGAAAGCATGAGACCAAAAAGTGATTAAAGCGAGCGTTGGCAGTAGACTTAAATGAATTAATACTCTCGTGTAATTAGATGTAGAAACAGTGCCGTTATTCAGAAGTTAATGAACCCGGTAGTCGTGCTGTAATTACGTTTTAAAGGTTCTCGCTGAAATGCAAAAAGACGATACGTTCGCTCTTATAATTGTGTAAATCTGCTGCCTGACTGCAGGACCCTCCACACGCTACAGTCTCCGTTTCCACTGCAAGCATTGACAAAACATTAAATCACTTAAAGAAAGATAAGAAAAAGAAATCAGGATAAAAACCAGAGGTTTGGACGCTCTTTGGACGACTGCTGAACGCTTTCTAATGATCCTGGCTTAAAGCCCTCAGGCGAGGATCCGGAGAAGAATCATCACATGGACCTGAAAGGAGATTAAAACTCCCCATAGCCCCATTTTATCTCCCTTCTCCAATTAGTAAAGAGAAAAATAAAAAAGGATCTTTCTTATTCAGGAAGAGACGGGGATGGCTCTTTGGCACCGTTCGCTGTTCCAGAGGGGCCGGAGGACCTGTTAGAGTGCTTGTACGATAATATTTCCACAGGAGGAGGAGGAAAGAGAGAAAATAGAGATGGCCTCAGGGCTAGAAATGCTTACCGCAGGGCTTTATGAATGCAATCAGCTCCATTATCTAATTAGAAATATTAAAAGGCTTCAAAGTAGCCTGTGATGGAGGAGGGAGGAAGGGGGAGGGAGGCTGATTTAAAAGGGCCGCATAAAAAGACGCCAGAAACTTGCAAAAAGTTTGATAGAGAGAGAGAGAGAGAGCAAGGGAAAAGTGCACGGGTAGCACAACATAAATACACCCGTATATCACTCCTCTATTTGAATCCAGCCCCACATTGATTGGGTTATGGCACAAGGCTGCTAGAATGAGTCATATAATGTGTAAATCATACGCGAGTCGATTGATATGGAAGGGAGAGGGGCTAGGCACACTGAAAATGGATATGCAAGCACAAAATAAGTAAAATACTTGTTGACTAAGGCACAAAACAGCATTTCATAAGATGCAGCATGATGAAATAAGTCAATATGGGGAATATCTGCCGCGCGGAAAAAATGCATGAAACAATGATTTAGATAATGGTGTTTTGAGAGCTTGCTGCAAATCTGGGTTCTTGGCTAATAGAGGTCTGTGGTGGTGTGTGTGTGTGTGTGTGCTGTGCATATGTGTGTCTTCATCACGCTGTCTATTCTGCCAAAAGACTTCTTTCATCTGCTTTTGTGTTTGAAACAACCTGCCCTCCTCCATCTATTCTCTCTCTCCTTCAATCCAAACCCCAACCTGCCTCCCTGTTAGCCTCCCTCTTAGAGTAAAAGAAAGATCTATCTTTAGAAAGTATAGAGAGCTTTTTTTTTTTTTACTTCTTTCATCTCCCTCCATCTCTGGGCACATTCTTTGGAGAAAAAAGGGGGCTCGCTTAATGGGCCCTTCTCCTCTGAGAGATTTTGCTCCCCTCCATTTCTGCCTCTCATTTTCTCTCCTGTGTTTTTCACTGGGAGGATTTGCGATGAAGGGAAGGAGCAGAACAGGAACAAGTGGGTTTTGATAAAAAGGCTCAGGGATTTGGGCATGAACAAAATGATGTAGGGGGGCAGCGCACAACTCATGATGCAGAGACGCTGTGAAGTCCACTCTGATACACCGTCAACTGTGAGGCTCTAGATAGATTATTTTTCTGACATCATGTGAACGTTCTTCATAAAACACGTTAATACTTTAGATTTGCTTTATTATGCACTCCTATCTTATTCAGACTAGAAGCTTCTTCAAAACAGAAAATGACACCGAATAGTTTTCCTCGTCTCGGTGTCAGAATCACTATAATTACAAATATAACTACTCAACTAATGAAAAGATTCACAGTAAATGTAAGTCAATTAAGAAGAAAAGTGCTAATGTTCTCGACATTGCAAAAAATATGTAACCGCTAATCAGAAATGCACGGCGTTACACTCGCTGATTAAATATTCAATCAAACTTATAATGGTTGTAAAAGCAGCCCTGTTAAAATACCAAGTAAGAGCAAGATAAAACATTCAGTTCATTTCAACGTTATTAATATTTAAAACAATAGTCACCTCAAGCTGTTTTATATTCTAAGGTAAAGAACTACAATAATAGAGAGAAACTCCAACAATCAGATATCCCCTATAAACAAGCACCTGGCAACAGTGGGAAGGAAAAACTCCCTTTTAACAGGAAGAAACCTCCCGCAGGACCAGGCTCGGGGTGGGGCAGCAGACCGGTTGGGGGGGTAAGAACCTTCTTTAATATGACTTGTAACTTGTACAGTTCAATTTAAAAACAAACAGAAAATTTTCAGAGGGAATAAATAAATAAATAAATAAATAAATAATGTGGTTGCACGTCCTTTTATATCTGGGGATATGGTTGCATACAGAATTAACCAATCACATTCAAATTGATATCAAACAGCAGTCAGTGCACACCTGCCATCAGTTATAGTGATTCTGGCTACAATCAAAGTTCAGCTGGTCTAACAAGACACTTTGTTACTGACTAAAAGCAAAGTGACGTTGCTAAGAACTGGACACCCTCCAAAAGTGGTTAGGGGGTTGCCAAGAGACTGACAGCAACGTTAACTACACGTGACAACACATGTCACTTCTTCCATAAGCATGTGGAAAATGCTCTATGGTCTGAACTCTGTGGCCGTAGTCCCAAAAGGATAGTTTGGTGCCAAAACACCACCAGAGCCACTGTGAAGCACGGTGGGGGCAGCATCATGGTTTGGAGCCGGTTTTCTTCAGCTGACACTGGGGAACTTAAATAAAGGGTAGTCAAGGTGGAGGGCATAAAGAACGGTCTCAAATACCAATCAACATTGGTGCAAAACCTTCAGATGTCTGCTAGAAGGTTCTAGATCCAGATGAATTTCAACTTTCATGCACCCAAGTCATCACAAATATCGTCACCACAAGAGTTGAACCCAAAAGAAAACCCGTGGGGTGACCCGGCGATACCCTCACTATCTGACAGATTTGGAGAGCATCTGAACAGAAAGACTGGGTCAATATTGTTAATTTAAGATGTGCCATGCTGACAGAGCACTGCCGCCAAAACACTGCGTGCTGTGTAGTGCAACCAGGTTACTTTAAATTTGAGATTTCCCTCCTTTTAAGGATTTCAGTTTGTTTTTCGTGTGAGCTGCACAGGATAACCTGCCGGTCACATTAAAGATGGAAAATGCTGGAAATTATTTATCTCGGTCTCAGTAAAAGCTGAAATTTTAACAGGTGTGTCGACTCTTTATATCCACAGTACAGGCCATCGTTGCAGCGACAGGTTCGGGGTGTAACGGTTCAGAAACAGATCTGCGATACATCCTCGTTCATTACACCTCATCGCCGCGCTCTCATTTTGTTATTGATACGATATTGAGATGATGTAAAAGTTAAGTGCACGACTGTAAATACAGAGAGACCAGAAGGACTACGTGACAGCCGTGGCAGACAGACAGAGATGGATCTCCTCGTCATTGCCGCTAACTTCAGGATCACGTCTCGTACATTAGCTAGGGCTGCCGCAAAGGATTATTCTGATAGTCAAAGCTTACAGCTTTGAGTGTTTAAGCTATGTGCTAACTACAAATAAAGACAAGATGATAGTTTATTACATTTGAATGAAATGTGCAGATTGTTTGGGTGAAGTTGAATAAACGGAGCCGTCTGCTCCTTGCTATCTAAAATATAACAGGACACCGGAGTGTCCTGTTATATTTTAATCTGAGCCAAACCCATTTACTCAGGAACAAATAAAATACTAAAAAAGCCAAACAGTAACATGTTTAAGTTCTCAAAGTGACTTATATATCATGTTTAACCTGAGTAGTGAAAGACGGCGGTGGGTTTGAAAACGTGTTGCCGGGAGTCCGCTGTTCTCACCGGCTATACTGAGCCTTGACCCCCGGCTAGCTA
>VURO01009629.1:3247-23204 GCA_015108175.1 Pelvicachromis taeniatus
CCCCCCCCCCCCCCCCCCAAAAAAAAAACAAGCCTTCACCGTCGCTGTTTTAAACTGCCTATGAGAGAGAGCGTGTGGTTTTCCTATTACCTCATTTTAAACAGCACCTGATGTCAGATCTTGGTGTGTATGTGTGTGAGTGACACAGCGATCAGTGGGAATGGCTCCCCGGTGGCCAAACTGTGCTGGGAACATGTGAACAGAAGCCTTGCTGAATTTCCCCTCCCATCACCACACATCTTTCTCTTTCCTATTTTCCCACACTTAACTCTCTCTTTCCCTGAGGGGAATGAGAGATGGCTTCACAATCTCCTTCATTCCCCCCCCCTTTTTTTGTTTGCATCACCACTTCCATCATCACCTCTTGCCTGGTTGTCATCTAAAGCACGCAGTTTTTTTTCCTGCTTCTGTAGTCCATTTGATTTATTCACAGAGCTTCTATCTAGGGAGAATTTCCAAGCAGACAAAAGAGTGTTACGTCGCTATCGTCTGAATAATGCAGTCCAAAGATTATCAACAAACTGAATAACGCTGGAGCCATTTAAATGAACGAGAACACGTCAAACTCAAATTTTTAATCTTGCAGCGCTTGTGTTTCTTCCCCTTTTTCTAAATTAAACCATGATGCAAAGGTAATTAAGTCCTAAATGACCCTGTTTAAACAAATGCTCATGACTAATGATCAACAACAACAACAGCTTGTCAATCATATGATGGGCATGCCTGTGTGCGCACAAGTGTGTGTGTAAAAGAAAGATTCCTGGTGTTTGACATGGGAGGATGGATAGATGGATGGATGCGCTAGAGTGCAGGAAGGAAGCGAGAAGTCAGGGAGGAATAAAGGGGAAGAGACAGATGATGGGAAAGTGGAAAGAGAAACAGGTCATGACTTTGGTAAACGGTGGCAGCTGGCTGGTGGGAGAGCTTTGACAGCAAGAAAAGAAAAGTGCACGATGAAAAAGAGAAACCAGTATCACACAGCAGTTGGAAAAAACTGTCGATGTATATAGTTGCAGGTAACAGAGAGGAGAGCTGAAGAAACACGTAAGCCAAGTTAAAGGGGGAGTAACTGAAGAAGAGCAAGTATAACCGGATGAATGCACTTGTTTCTAGAAAGTTCATGTTGGACAGTTTCAAAAATTACCTTGAAAAACAAGACAGAAGCGATAAAAATCAGCTGGTATTTATGTAAAATAACTTATTAACCACTCAATGCAATTGTGAACCACTATTGACTCGCACGCATGCACGCACGCACGCACGCGGAGCTATTTAGAGTTCAGGAGGAGGAGAGGGGGAGCTGGGAATCAAACCAACAATCTTTTGATTAGTGGACAATCAGCTCTGCATCCTAAACAATGGCTGCTCTCCATATAACAACAGCAGCAATCAGCAAATATTATATGGGGAAAAAAAACCTCCCTCTAGCAAAGTAGATATTATGAAAAAACATCTTAGTCTCTCTTCATTTGTACTTCACTTATCAGATGGTGACCAAAGAGAGCTGTCAAAATGTGGATAAACCAAAAAACATTAACAGATATCTGATTCACAACAGAAAAGCACTAAGTCCCACAACATTTACCAAACAAAATGAAATGAAATATACAAAAGTACTGCTTCATATTTGCCAGTGTTATGACAACTAGATCCACTGTTTGTGTACTTGACGCTCCCAAAGAGAAAATGGATCATCTGGCAGTGACTGCAGTCTGAGGTTTCCTTCTCTGTGAGGGGGGAAAAAATAAACTACTTGTTGTAACACTAATAAGCCTCCCGGGTTACATAACCACACTTCTGACTAGTGTAGATGTATTTAGAGACAATTTGGGTTAAGGCAGGATACCACAAAGAGACACATGATCATATATAAAAACACAAATGTAGTACACACAGTGGGTGGGAGGTGACAAGTACCTTTATATTACTATGTAGTTGCCAGTGGACCAAGGAAGTAGCTTGGTTATTAAGTGAGGACTAACATGTAAGAAAAAAAATAGAAGTGCAGAAAAATCTGTCTGCCAGTCTCAATAATAGCAATTAAAAGATCAAAATCACTGTAGAGTCACTGTAGAGTGGGGGCATCAAACAGAAAGCCCTGGTACCAAAATTTGTCTGACAAAGACGAATCCAGCCAATGGAAAGCTTTAGAAACAGGTGAAAGAGGGCACACATTTTGGACTTTTAACTGAGTTTTCATAAGTTTTACAGCTGTTCCTACTGATGAGGGGGTGCACACAGAACTCCTCACAGAAGGTTGAACCGTGTGGAAGAATCTCATTTCGGCCATTGTACACACGCTGCACGAGTGTGAGCTTGTGATTGTCATTCAATGAAGCCACCAGGGCCACGTCCTCCGCAAAAAAGACGACACGAGATCATGAAGGTTTCATGAATATAGTCAGTAACGAAGGGCAACCCTAGAGGAGTCAAACACTGCTGGGAAACAGTGTGGAAATGCACACCATGTTCTGAATACAGCTGTACAGAGATGAAGAATTATTCATGGAAATTTCATAACTAGTGAGAGTTTTGGCCAATTCCTTGCTGGCTGTGATTTGACAACTTGCAGTATCAATAGCATCAAAAGTATGAAACTCCATGTGGTAGAATGTGCTCAAATGGGAAACTGTCGTTCAGCCGCAGAGATTATGGCAGCTGTGTTTATTGTAAATGTTCTCATTCTGAGTACAAAAACACCACTGACTGTAGTAGTTTGACATAAAAACATAGTTGAGGAAAAAGCTAGTTAAGCATCTTTAATGATGGTTTGTAGATCTGGAAATATGTCCAATTCCAAACAACAATAGCAGCAGCATCAATTCCTAAAGAATTTTGACCTTAAAGTCATAAAGAAAAGCAACAGAAGCACCACAAAGCTTTGTACAAGCAACAGCAGCAACAGCATGCCACCACCCTCTGCTCCCCTCTCTTCTGAATGAGGGAACATGTGCACACAACACCTTAAGACGATACGTCATCCCTCACCAGCAGGGGAGAACAGAGGAGCACTTCTCAATGAGCCTTCCCTAAGCACTCTGGAGGAAGCTGCTCAAAAGAGGACGAGGGGGAGGAGATGAAAGGAAACGAAGTGAGCGTGAGGCTGAGAGGGCATTCCGCTGAGCAAGCCCAGACAACCAGAGCCTCATTGTGTTCGGCTTCCACGCGAGAAAAGGGAGAAAGTGGCTGCATGTGCAAACACGCAAACACTTCACACATTAGCACTGTTTTCAGAGCACCTTCTGTTAACACCTTTCATTCCACGACCCCCAGCTAACCCTCGCGCCACAAAAGCTCAAATCCATAATTTTCCACACGCTCTTGCATTTATCAGAGCCAATGAGTCTGCCGCTGAGGAGATGAACTTCATGTAAAAGGTTATTCGGTCCCAGGTGTTCATCTGAATCGAGCACACCCAAAACGTGTCAGCAACCAAAGTGTGAGACTGATTGATTTTGTTGTCCAAGCAGCGTGAAATGCCTAACTTCCCGTGTAGTGACAATCACGAGCTGTCAACGTGGACTGAAACTTTTGAAAATTGAAAGCTTAAAGGAAAGAACGACTAAATGTGTTTTATCATTTCTCCTCAAAACAGTCAAACACCTTTGTGGTGACCACTGTAATCAATTATTCAAAACGTGTTACATTTGAAGCAGAGATGTTCAGTCTTGTACGAAAGAATAACAGACAATAAGTTCACAAAAAAGCCTGATATCAAAGAGCGATTTTAGTGAATGCGATAAAATACATTTCGAAAAACCCAAAATTCCCAAAAATCCAAAATAACACAACCCGGAGCAGTCATGCATCACTGGCAAAACTGAGTAATACATTTTTGTGCTTAAACACTCCACTGCAGCATGTTCATAAAAATACACAACAGTGGCAGTACAGACTTAACTACAGTTTTATTACTGTTTGCATTCAGTTCTGCCACTTTACATGGCCTACACTGGATTGGTGGGTCTGCTCTGACTTTTGAGTTGGAAATCCGAGTTGAGGGGAGCGTTGCAGATGAAAATTCCACCTTACCGACCTAATCTGGAATGTATTATTACAAACAACCATGACCAGGTTTTAAACTCACCAACAAACCTATTAAAAATAAATAAATAGTGATGTAATACTGCAGTTAGTGGGGTTAGGTTAGTTGGAAAAACTAAGTTGCCCATAGGTGTAAATGGGGGCGTGAATGTCAAATTAAATCACTTTTATTGTCACGTCACATTAATGGTAAACTGGTACAGCAACATGTGAGTGACATTGTTGTGTGCAAGCTTCACAAGCAGCGCAAAATACAAGAAACGTAAGAACATAAGAAATGTGAGTGCGATCGGTTTCTGTCTATGTGTTAGCCCTGAGACAGACTGGCGACCTGTCCAGGGTGTACCCTGCCTCTCACCCCAAGACAGCTGGGATAGGCTCCAGCCCCCCCCCCGCGACCCTGGATGGATGTGATGTAATACTGTATGTCAATTAAACTCATCCATTTGTGGGGAAATATGAGTTTTTGATCTTGGGACTGAAAGTATTTTTGGCAAAGGAGAAAGGCGGTGCAAATGTTCATTTGTATATTCAGGTACCAGTTCACTGTGTGCACGCTCTTCAAAAATCTGACAAAGTAGATAAAAAGCCACCAAGGTGGGAGTGACTGCTGGAAACCAGCCCTTCCTGTTCAAAAACAGCCAAACTCATGAAGAAATAAAAAACTGTTCCACCTTCCATTTACACACCAGATTTTGATCTGTGGACACTGCAAGCAAGCAAAAGACTGCAGATGTGTGACGAAATAACGAGTCTGCATTTATACCAATAATAGTATCAGATGAAATGTAAAATAAAGTAGAATGACGCATGAATACACATGAATAAAACTTGATGTTAACATAAACATTAAACACCACCACCACCTTGAAAGGATCGGTGTCTTACAACTGACAAATATCTTACACAAAACAAAGTGCTGACATAGAAAAACGGTGCAGTGATTATTTATGTCCATGAGTGTTATGAGCCCTAAAAACTCACAACATTAAATACGACATTCACGGCTTCATAAAAGAAAAGCAATCCTTCAAACAATGTGGCACAGTGCGCTCTCTCAAATCAGCCACCACAGTAGCTCTAACAAGCACAGCACACAGACACACACACACACACAAACACACTGCGCTACGTTTCTGTGAGGGTCAATGAAGCAGCCAAGCGACAGCCCAGTGGTCTCCTAAGAGGGCTCTGCTTGCACATTAGGCCTGGGCTTTGCTCCAGAGACGGCACTGTGCCATACAGCTGGTCTGGCACACGCTGACAAACACACCCACCCCCCCTTTGCAGCGTACACCATACTATTAATTAACAGAGTTTTCACGCTCTCCCTCACGCACACACCTGACCTGTATGTGTAACCTGAGTGATCTTAGGTCTGTCTGTGAGCAGTGGCAAATACGAGCTTAACAGAAGTCCATCCCTGGAAGTGCATTTCTGCTTTTGTTAGGTGTGTTTATCTTTTCTAATGTCTTCCATCTCTCCCACTTTCTCTCCTCTACAACTGGAGCGCCTGTAAAGATGAAGGTGGGCCCTCCTCTGAGATTTACCCATTGTTTTTTCTCTCCTTCTGCCGAGGGAGAAAAGTGATAGACAGGATCAGTTGGATAGATTTTTACAGAGGCAGTGAATTAGGGTCAGAGAGACCCAGGGAGTTGGAGGGAGGTTGAAAAAAGAAAAAAAAAAAGTAGCCTAGGGTATCAGCTGACTGACCTGTGGGGTCAGGCCACAGTTTTGGCCTGAGGCAATCTGACCTGTTGTTTCTAAAAGGTGTGGAGAAGGAAGGAGAAACAATATTGCAAAGAAAAGATGATTTCATCATGGATGGAAAGGCTGTTTCACAAGGCTGATGCAGACAAAAAAACAAAATTTCTCCTGTAGAGAACTGCATGTTTAGGAAGGAGGCGTGTGTAATTCCCATCACGTGTTCTTAAATGTAGTTAAAGCCAAATGTTGCCAAAGACAGACCCTAACAGCACAAATGTCCTTGAAAGTACACAGTAATCGCTACCTGATAATCATTCTGAAGAATGATTAAGTTGGGCTTTATTAATTATACTCTGTAATCATATTTGTGCAAGTGAAAAACTTTTGCAAAGCAAAACTTTTATGATCAACCTTTCGGTTAAAAAAGAAACCAAAAAAACGTTTGCCCCGAGGAAATCAAGGCATGTCACCAACAGCCCATAAGCCACGTAGTTCAGTCTAGACTCAACGACACACATACACACACACTTACGTCTACGCTGTGTTACAGCGAACGCCCTGCGCAAAGTGTCCGACAGCTAATGACCCCGATCCTACACTCACCCACCAACTCAACCTGACAGACTGACAAAGCTCAAACACTTTAAACATACATTTTCTTAGCAGGAGGAAAAGAAAAATTTGACATCACTGTAAAATTAGGGCTGCAATAGGGCGGCTTGCTGTGAGGTACATTTCCAGCAGACGACAATGTTATTTACAAGTTACAACAAAAATAAGTAGTGTTAGATTTCAATTGACAGTAGAGACAGGAGTGAAGGGAGTGAGACATGAGGAGTAAGATGCAATAAAGCTCTGACTTTGATGGTCAGTGGTTCATGGTGATTCATTTACAGAGCATTTATTCTGTTTAAATTTATATCCATTATACCTTCAAATTACAATAACTATATATTTTTTTTCCTGATATCAAAACTGGCTGCTTGTATTCATGCAGAGTGAAACAAACACTGTACCACAAATAACAGATATTGTAAACAAACAAACAAAAATGTGTGCGCATGCACAGGTGTGGTTCTACACTACAGGGTTTCTTAAGAAATTCCAGACACAGTCTTACATCTATCAGTGAGTACAGTCTTTCCAGATGGAAAGTGGGAATGTCGTGTTTGGAAAAGTTTATGGATCCACTTGCCTTATAGAATTTGCAAGGCCAGGCAGGTCTAGACATGGCTGACGGTGTTTGGAATGGAGAGGGGGCTCTGTGACAGAAAGATCCTCCCTAAAAACCTTCGTGTGTGTCTTCTCTAAGTGCCTCTTAATGTAGCATGACTATGTCTGGACGGAGTGAAGTGTTTGCCTACCTAAACCTGTAACACTTTACATGTGGTCTGCTGTTGTTTACATGGAAGGTAATAAAAGCACAAATGTGTTTTTGACAATCAGAGCTTCAGTACAACATATGAAAGTCAAGAAAATATAAAAGCAGAAATCGACAGGAGAATGATTCCTGCAAAAACAAACTTAAGGCTATTCATTTTCAACAGTTAAAAGCCTTCTTTAGTAAATTCATTTATCACTCTAACGTGTGTATTTGAGGCATGAATTGTTCTTTAAAGTCTGAGATCAGGCAGGCATTTCCAGTGTTTTAACTTGGCTTAAATGTGAGAACATTACAACTTAAAGGCAAGTGTGTGTAAATTGTTGTGTACTTCTGTGGTGACAGGAACAATCATTATGCATGTGTATGCTTGTGTGTGTATTTGTGTGTGCGTCACACAGATACTTGTGAAATGGCAGCCAGCCATGTGTGCCACTTTGCAAACACAGACTTTGCTTAGCAAGCAGAGCTTCTCTGAATAAGACCAACGCTGGAGAAGACTCACTGCACCAGCTTTTAATTAGGAGCCTTCAAAAAGCTGACAGGTAAAAATTAGCAGATATATCGGTCCACCCCCAAGAAAAGTTTCCCAAAACTTACTTTCAGAACAGATACAGCACATGTGCACTGTGTTGCTGTAGCAATAGAGTCTATGTCTTCGTTTTTAACTAACATCAGTACGAATTACTTTAGAGAATGAGTCATTTTATTTGCAAAAACATATTTGTTCTTAAGCAAGAGCAGTTTCCTCAAAGATCATGGTAGAGAGAAAGGAGGAGATGGGTCAATCATCAATAATCAGTTCTTGCTAGAGTCCAAGTGAACACTTGTGCCAACTTTAAAGGAATTCCCAGAAGGCGTTGAAGAGATTTTGTGCACAAGATTAAAAATCTCTTCTGGGGTTGTGTCAGAAAGGGCGTCCCTGAGCTAGGCGATGTGGTTACCCCTTATCAAATTGTCGAAAAGCAGCTGAAACCAGCTTCTTCTTCTTCTTTTCATAAAAAGTATAAATATAAATACACTTTTATTATTTAGCTAATTTCTTTGTTTATTTAAGCTTAATGTGAGAGCAACTATTGTGCATGCTGTCATTTACATTAACCTACTGTTATTTGATGACAACTTGGTGCTTAACATAAAGGGTAATAAAAGCTTCCCAAACACATGTTAATGCTTGAAGATCTGCTATGGCTGGAAAAAGATATAGATGAATTAACCTGAGATTTGTCCAACTCTTGTTTTAAAATGAGAACCATTTTTCTTAAACTGAACTACAGTGGAAACCTACCCGATTAAAACGAGCTGAGCTCCGATACGTCACCGCTAGTTTCCGCTTCGCCTTTCTTACCCGGAAACCTCTACTCCTTCTTCCCAGAGCCGTTTCAAAGGCTTATCCCTTATGATGACACCTGCTTGGCTCACTTCCGTACGTACAGTTAAGAAAGTGCAATTTTAGGTTTTTTTTGTTGTTGTTTTTTTGTTGTTTTTTTTTTTTATGTGAAGGTGCCGAAAATGCAGCCAAAAAGGCAAAAACAGATGATTATCGTAAAATGTATCATACGTTCCTACGTAATGTTAAGTGTACGTAGGCTAAGTTTAAAGTTTAGAAAATTATTTTTTTTTTATAATTCATGCAGTTAAGAAAGTGCAATTTTAGTTTTGCTTGAAGTTTAAGAAAGTGTTGTTTTAGTTTTACCGTACGTGTACCGTACATCTACGTATTGTGCCAGTACGTATCTAGTCCTCCCTTCCTCCTTCCTTCCTCAGCTGCTCTCCATTAATTGCAATCATCTGCCGCCAAGTTGGTTTATCTTTTATTTAACTATATTTACTGATACAGTATTTTGATGTTTGTTTCTTATTTAAAAACATGTTTTTTTCCATTATTGATGATATTTTGGGGACTTTTTGGGAGGGCTGGAACAGATTAATCTCATTTACATTATTTTAAATGGGGAAAATTCGTTCGGGTTACAAGCTTGGTTCTGGAACGGATTAAATTCGTAACCTGGGGTTCCCACTGTACTGCATGAGCTCCTCTCAATTTCTACTCCTCAAAGACTCAGCGTCTCTTTTTATATCCAATCATGTATTTGACCTATTACGAATTCATTAAATTAGTTCTGAAATGTTCCACGAGATGCGTTTTTAAGCAACACAAAGGTTTTCTGGTCTTTTCTGTTATTCTGTTGCCTATTTTCTAGGAAACTGAACACACAGGCCGTTTTAGCCGGCCTGTACTGTCAGCTTGACTTAAATGAAATAATACTGCAGACTAATCAATATAAATTCCTGAAGCACCACTGCCACCTACTGATGACTCTAGGATTTCCTAGAATGGATCCACGAGCTTAATATAACATAGTTGACCTGAGTGGTCACGGTAAGATATACACACAGTACTGTGCAAAAATTTAAGGCAGGTATGAAAAAAGGCTGTAAACAAAGAATGCTTTCAGAAACATCAATGATTGTTTATTTACCCCAAATCTATTCTGCAGCAGGACAACGACCACAAACATACAGCCAAAGTCATTAAGAACTATCTTTAGCGTAAAGAAGAACAAGAAGTACTTGGAGTGATGGTATGGCCCCCCCCACAGAGCCCTGATCTCAACATCATCGAGTGTGTCTGGATTACATGAAGAGACAGAAGGATGTGAGGAAGCCTACGTCCACTGTGTGGATGTGTACCTAGAAGAATTGATGCCATTTTGAAGGCAAAGGGTGGTCACATCAAATATTGATTCGATTTAGATTCACTGCATTTTGTTGATTGGTGAAAATAAATGATTAACACATCCATTTTTGAAAGTATTCTTTGTTTACAGCATTTTGTTCTCACTGTACTGTATATAATATCTGATAATGGAGTTTGCAACTGTGAAGTTTAAGTAGGAACAATCGGTCTCAGTAGGTGTTTCATTTATAGCCTTTGTGTATCTGCAGTGTATTTTCTGCTCTGCAAGTGTTTGTTTGTCTTACTGAGATCCTCAGCCAGCTGGACTCGGCGGCCAGTTATGAGTTGGGTCTTCTTTTCCATGTCTTCTCCAAAGTCATCCAACACTTCCTTCACATTTTTCTCCAATCGGCGCACTGGGGAGCACGAACACACAGATACACAAAAACAACAATAATCAATGCCTGGTCCAACAGCAATGCACTGCACTTTTCTGTCGATCTTTTTATTTTGATGAATCAAGTTATGAAGACACTTTATAAAGATTAATAAGACTCGGAGAAGGACTGTGACTTTCACATTTCTCTTTAGTTTATAGATAATCTGGACTACTAAACTACTCCTGGAACCAAATTACATACAAATCACTAAACAAAACAATTAAAGTGCAGAGGTTGCTTCAGTCAAACATTTCTAAACAACAGTGAAATGTGATGTCAGTATCAGTTTTGGGGATGGCATGCAACTAGATTCACTGCACTGCATATTCAAATTTTCACATGTTTGACACAACGTGCCATTGATAAAACAACGGGGGGGGGGGGGTCTAAAGGAGGAAGTAAAATTCCTGCCAATAACCTGATGGTTTTACAGAAAGATACAAGAACAACAAACCCACAGAAATGAAAACTAAAATTGTTAGAAATAGAACGTTTGTATTCTATACTTTTAAATTTACTGCATAAATAACTACAGCTGTTTTTATGTAAATAACATAGACACCTCCCCAGGCCACAGTGCTCACCCTCAGTGTTGGTGAGTTGCTGTCGTAGAGTGTTTGCTGTTATAACCAGCATCCTCTGTATCCTCCAAAACAGCACCACATCATTGCACTCCAACTGCAGAAACAAACAGGAATATCATATTTTTATTTCAGGTTTTTTGATGTTTTTATTTTGCCTGGAACAAACACAAATCAAGGGTGCGCACTAGGTCTTCAGCCTTCAGTACACAGGGTGCCCCACAGTAAAGTTATATTTTTTTATAAAGTTATAAACTAACCCTGACCAGGTTAGTTTGAACAGGTGAAACTGAATAAATAAATAAAATAAAGGACAACTCTTTCTACTTACCTCAGAGTCAACAAAGTGTCTCTGGTAGTAGTAGAAACCCCTCTTGCAGAGGTTGCAGTGTGACAGTGCCTTCTGCAAGAAGTGTCGCCGATATAGCTGATGCCACGTGTCCTTGATCTGAGCAGGTATGGAAATATTTCACCAGTTAATAGAGGCCAAACATGGTTGCCAGGTATTGCTGTTACAAAAAAAATTAAAAATCTTTAAAATAATCTGTTCCATCTCACCAGAATTGGGTCAACTTCTACACTCCGTGCCTCCAGGTTCTTCCTTACTGTGGTGACCTCATCATTAGCCAGGTAAGCCGTGTGCTCATCGTGCAGCTTCAGCAGGCGGTCCAGCTCATTTTTTGTTTCATTCCGAATATGCTGCAAGGTTTAGAAAAGCAAGCCTTCACTTCAACGAGCATTTAAATGTAAAATATTTTTTCATACAGTGTGCTTGAATTTATAAACTACAGTGTGGATGGAATTGGACCATTGTGTAAGGTGATAGTCTTTATAGAGCTTCCAATTTACAGTTTCAAGGCTCCTTATAAAAGCTACTGCGCCATCACCACTATGACTTCTGAGGAAATCCTGCAATTCTGACCTGATCTGGTGTACGATTCTTCCAGCTCAGCCATCTCTCCTTCCAGTCTGGACCCACCATGTCTTTGATTACCGATTCAGCTGCAGGATGAGGGCAAAGAGCAAGAAAGAACAAAATTAAATAATGTGTCAGAAAAACAGCATGTCTAGTTGTGGCAGCAAAAGCATGACCACCTAAAACCTGGTCAGGACAGGTTTGTGGCTCATGTCTGGGACAAAAGTAAGACCTTGTCACACTGTGTTGATGTGATCCCAACTAAAAAGCAAAACTAGAAAGGACCATAAAACACTAGGAATGTTCTCATGGTTAAGACTGCTAGGGGAGGTTTAACATATGATACTATCATAGCCAACGTACTGTCTTTGAGGCGTGACTGCAAGGTTTCCTCCATGAACTGGATTGCTGCATCCCACTGGGGCTTGTCTGTGATGGAGCGGTCTTCAAGGGCATTGTGCTGAATCACCCTCTGACGCAGCCATACAAAGAGGTAAGTAGTACAAACTTGTTAGCATCAGTGCTTCTGAGCATCAAGACTACATTCTCTATGCTGAAATTTTGTCTGCTCTGGGAGCTTCAATAAACAAGTGTGCACTCTTTGCATGTGAAAGTATTTTACTGTGTGTTTACCAGGCTGTCCAGGGCCCTCTCATTCCACTTATGCCTTTTGATGCTCTCATCCTTCACGGCCTCCTTCAACTTGTCAAAAATGTCATCCTGGTCTTTGCCTTTGTATTCAGCCATGAAGCGGGCAAACTCCTCCTGCAGCGTCTCCCAGGCAACCTAACAGGGGGAAAGTATGCAAAATATGAGGAGGAAAAAGGGTCTATCAGAAAAAAAAAACATTGCTGGATTTAGTCGTTTTTACAAGTTCTACAGTCGAGTGTTAATCGAGTTAGACTCGAGATACTAACAAAAACAACACACAGCGAAAAGAAAAACTAAACAATACAATATGACAGTGAGTGTAATAAAAAAAAATACGAATAACAACAATTATTTTAGCTGAATTAATCATAATATGAGCTGAGTAATAAAGCAAGTGTGCTTTACCTCCAGTGCTTTGTGTGGAAGCTGCTTGTCAGTCCACTGTTTAAGCTTGATGTCTACAGTGGTGTTAAAGGTACCAGAGTCCATTGTTTGGGCAGCAGGCAGGTAGATGTTCTCAATTACATGGGTGGAAACACGTTCCCACAGCTTTTTCTGTAGAATAGATTCCCTACAAAGGAGGAAAAAAACCCCCCAAAAACGTCAGTTCTGAAAGAGATATGCACCGACTTGTACCAAACTTTGTAGCTCAATAACCTCAAACCATGTTACAATCTTGAAGATTTAGATTATCGGTTTTAGTTACAGATAGAAGATGGACTAAAACACAAAAAGAGTGCTTTGAACCAAGGTGTCCAGCTGAGTGCAGTTAAATCATCAGACGGAGCAGGAAAACAATGAGCAAAGCGGGACGCTCGACTATAAAGTCCAACATCTATACTATGACCCTGTTAAAAGCTAACAGCATCCACACTCTCCACAGCAACGCAGAACAAAACCCGGGATTCCCCCAAGTCCCAAATCCCGCTGAAACTAAGGAAGTGTTGCACTTATCTCATTTATCATAAACGCACACCCATATTTCATTAGGTCCCCTTTTGTTCCAGCTAGCACTCCTCACTGTCAATAAGAGCCATTTCCAATAGTGCTGGCTGGCTGCTGGCTGGCTAACAGGGCCACCCCTGCTCCTGTCCATGGGCCATTCATCAGATTATTGATCTGAGAAAACTGATGCCACGCACACAGGGGACGCCCACAACAGCATGCATACATCTCATTTAAGCAAGGTTTTACTCATTGTGGGAGAGGTATTCACATGCTGGGACATGCACAAAGACATGGCTGGTAAAGTAGTAATGTACATTTTAATACTGCTCTTTCCCAATAACATGAAATCTCATTCATCTCACAAACAACTAAAATTAATAAAGTCATGAAATGATGGTGAGAGAGAATAAGAATAATAAATCACTGATTTTAGCTCAACATGAACTTACCAGTGTTGTGGGGTCACCTGACTCAAACTGATGACTTCATCCAAGATTTCATTTTTAGCCTTTTCAAACAGTTCATTCTGCAAAAAGATTAAATAATACATTATAAACTTTTTGTACAATTTTAACATATTCTTATTTCTTAAGGACATTAGTTAAAACATAAATGCAATTTATAAAATACTCCTCACTAATGAGCATGCTCTCTTTTATAAAGAACTATGTGAAAGTTCAAAGAAATGACTGTTTGTGTTTCCTACCCTGTCCAGCTCTCTTAGACGAGGGTAGTTGTTCTTCCATTCCGTCTCCAGGTTAAATCGTGACGCTGGTTAAAGCAGAGATCATGAAAAAGAAAATGTAAACAAACGTTTTCAACTTCAATATGAACAAACGTGGTTTCAAAATCACTGCACACCTGAATGACCCACGGGAAAAAAATTATCCGATTTGAGAACACAAACTGGTAAAAACTTCAGATAACGACAGTAATGATAGGTTTAGTGATAAAACCTCTAAAAACAAAGAGCGACTACTGTTATCATCAATTACATCCACACAGTTCTAAAGAGGGACCGTCAGCATTCAGACTGGATGGATTTGGATGAGAGTTGTTATATGAAAATTGTTTTGTACCTGATGAAGCTCACTTAGACTGAAATGTTGTGATTAAATAAAATAGAGGTAGGTGAGACAGTGTGCAGAGGTTATAATTAATTTTTAAAGAGTCTTACACATGAAATGTGAAATTATAATTTAATATAGACAGTAACATCATAAAGTCCCAACAGACACTAATCATCAAATTATCTAGTGCTCATTCTTCTGTCTGGCTGAAACTTAACACTTAAATCTTTCTCTCTTTTTCATCCTCGAGACCATGCTCCATCCACTGGCAGATCTCTATCATCATCATCATCAAGCAATGATCCTATACAGACAAGGCCTGGCCTTTTCTCACATGGCATGATATAAAGGCAGCCTTCAGTCAGCAGATGGTGTTTATTCTCTAATAACAGGGGATGAGGGCTTTTCACACTTACTCTCTCTAACAGGTCTCTGGGGAGGAGGGAAGATGGGGCCAATCACACAATCTTTATCAAAAGTCAGAGTTTTACCTCTCGCGTATGCTCACAGAGACGCACACAAGCACACTGAGCTTCTTGCCACTTTCCACAGCTCCCTATCCACAGTGGAGATTAGGCTAATTGCTGGTTTGAGGAGATGTGGTGGCGCCAAGAATAGAGGATGGAAGCTGGCTGCATGTGATTTGGTGGGGTATGGATCGATACTCAACACAATGGACCTATGGGATGTGAAGTCTCATGGCCATAAATCTCTTATGTTGTTAGCAATGAGCTTGAGACTGTCTAGACTAATTGTAGTTGGAAGTCAAGACAGAGGGGGTGGAAACGTATGGCAGGGTGGATGAGTAAAGATAATACAGGGAGACTGAAAAGTCAGTAGCAGAGAAAGATCAACTACTCCTTTTACTGTTAATGGATAAAATCCTAACATGTAACATGTTTATCCACATGACTCCAAACAGATCTGACCATATAAATGTTTAATTTGAACAACCAATCTATATAAATCAATCGGTTCTTTCCAGGATAAAATTAAATGCATTCATACCTTTAAAGACATCAGCTTGTTGCTCTACAGACTCCCGTACCATCTTCCAGAAGCAGTCAGCGACGGCCAGACTCAAGTTCTTTGTGGTCACCTGGTGAGCTTTCAGCATGCCGTCCCTAGTTGTGCACACAAATTATTTCTCAACTATGGAATTACTTATTTGATGAACTTTTAGAAGCTGTATATTAGATGGTATAACTTGCCTGAGTAACCTAGAGTTCTGAAAGAAATCCTCTTCATAGTCTTTGATGGAGTCTATGCTTTCAGCACTGCTTCCTGGACACAAGCAATTAGAAAAAAGCATGAGCAAATGATTTAACATAAACTAGCGACTATTCTATGCAATGGTGTGTGTGTTACATATTGTATTTCTATCAAATAGTTACCGTGTCTTTTATTTTCCGCAAAGGCAGAAGGCAACAGGCCTTTATTTGAGAGCCGGCTTGCACTAAATGTAGGCTTTATTTAGTAGATTACATGTCACGCTCATGTAGGACGGTTTGCATTATTCTGCTCCAGTTTGCACTTTAAAAATTACTGGATTACTCTGAATGCATCACAGAAAGCAGAGACTTTCTTATGGCAGAGATGAATGAGACACCTCGTGATTCCCTGCACAAGTTCTTTGTTTTAACAGCAGGCATCATTAAATGCTTCCAGCTGCACTCACACAGGTAGGGTCATCTACCTGGCTACCTACTATAACAACAGGATGTAAGCAAGCACATTGTAAACACAACAGAAACAATACCCATTTAGTTATTATAAGAGAACATAAAATCACAGTTAATGTCAACAACCCTTGCTATTAAAAACCTGTAACTTTCACAGCAAGCTGAAAATATAACTGAAGACTAATGCTTTATCAGCCAGATATAACAGTCATGGCCATTATATTAAACTCACCTATTTTACTGGGGAAAATATGTTTAATATAGTTATATAGGGTCACGTTTCTCTATGGAAATGTGACATTATTAACCTAAAAGTTATCATTAAGGGACACGAAAGTAAATGTAGCATGTTGGAATTCTCAGTGATGGACGTCACCTTTTCCTGTTACAACAGCAAAGTAGCCCAGGGCTTTCATGGGAAACAGCTTGCCTTCCACTATTTGCTGAATCTGAAAAAGAAGATGGCAAAAAAAAAAACTGACTTTCCAATAAAATCTAGTTAAACTGTGAGGATTTAGCGCCCTCTTGTGGTGTAGTTGCAAATAGCTCTAATCACACTGTAATAATTGCATGACGAATCAATATGACCACATTTAAGAAGTAAATTTAACACACACTGATCAACAATGACATGGTATTTTTTAAGGTGTCAGGAATCATTAGGTAGACCGGTGTTTTTGTCACTATATGAAGAAATTAAAATAAAATAAAGCTTTCAAAGCTGTTAATAGAGCAACTTTTATCTATAAAGTACATTTTTACAACATTTTCTTAGATAGCAAAGATTAGTTACTCTGCTTGGGCTGGCCAGGTTCTTCTCAGCCAGGTCCACTTTGGTCAGGACAAAGATGGTCCTCTTTCCCTGAGGGTCCATCTGGCTAACCAGGTCTGTTACAATGCTCCGCTCTGCGTCCACACTGCCATCTGGACAACGAGAAAGAAGGTTAGTCCTCGTAGAGATCACCTCTTCTCTCACTTTGATATCTGCTGGTTTTATTACTGTAAATGGGAACAATGTCCATCTCCTACCCTGAATGCAGAGGATGATTGCATTGGGGTTTTGCATGTAGGCCTTGCTGATGCTGAAGATGGTTTCCTTAGTGTCTGTTGCCATGCCCGCAGTCACCGTCTACAAGACATTAAATAACTAAATAACTAAGACTGCAACTTTTACAAAAAGTGAATTAGTGACTCTAATGGCAACTGTTACACTTTAAGAAAAAGTGAAATATAATATATATTTTTTTTTTTAAATCAAATACATCTTGTACACATTGGTAAATTAATATATGGTAAATTATAGAAAAGAAAACAAATGAAATCTTAATACAGCCAAAGGAATTTGAAACATTATTATATACAGAATATCGACTTACACTGATTACACCTGGTAAGTCAACAAGTACCATCCTCTGGATGCCAGGCCCTTTAACGCTCAAGGATATTGTCTAACATACAGAACAGAAAACATCATTTCATGAAACACTGCAGGGAAAAAAAACAAAAAAAACAACTTGTAATCTGAATATTAGTATATGTACAACCTCAGAGCTGACTGTCTGTCCTTCCTTCACACTTTTCCTCATCCTCAGCTCAATCTCATGCCTGAGAGCAGCCAGCTGTGGGACACAGAAAGAAAGAGCACAATAAATACTTTAATTAATGAAGCAACTAGCCTGAAGTTGTAGCTTCTATCAAAGCGATGGATTGAAGACCGTGTCACTTACATCTTCCTCCTTGGTGAGGTCAAATTCTCGGCCACTGTCCTTGAACATGGCCACGTGGTGAGGGCCTTCACTTAATGTTACCTACACAGCAAATAAGAGTTTTTATGTATTTAAAAAAAAACATGATGACATTTTCTGACCATGTTGTGACAAAATATTGAATTACAGAAAGGCCAAACAAATGCAAATTTTTTTGCACACACACCTTGACGGGAGAACGTGTCATCATCTCTCCTGAGCCCCTGGGAAATATCCTGGCTTGAGCTATCATCTCAAGGACGCTAGTCTTTCCAGCACTCTGATCTCCCACCACAACGACCTGAAGCACAAGTTTAGGAAGAGGATGAGACCACAGGAAAGGAAAACAACTCAACCAAACAGCATAGGGATAATGCAAAAAGAAACAGAAGGTATTATGTGATTGGGCAAGGTTTGAAACATATTTAGAGAGTTTTGATGCATGCTCAATCATCCACGTAAGGAAATGCCAAACACTTGATTCGTTCATGAATAGAATCAACTTTTTGGGTATTTAGGAAGTTGTTTGTTGATTTTTATGAGTCAAGACACCAATTCTAAACACACACAAAAAAATGTTTCTTAAAAACACACAAACGTGCAACAAATAATGCTCATATATACCCTGGGTAAGTGATCCTGGGTGTTGTAGTTGGCATCATAATCCGACAAGATGTCCAGGACTTCAGAATACATATCAATAAGGGATTTCTACACAAGGAGACAGAACGGTAATTATTTATCAGTTACAAGTGTCTTTGTGTAATTAGCTGTCACAACAAAGAAGAGTTGGAGAATATTCCAGATATCTGCAATGCTCACATCTGAAAACGTAATCCTAATGAAGGCAAAATCTAGACCGGGATAAAAGAGAATCTGTATGAGTTTAATGTTTTCATAACCCACCTTCACTTTCCTTTGGTGAATGCCCTTATCGTCTTTTTGCAGCACCACCTTCCTCAACTCTTTATTTTCCTTCTCCAGTCTCTCGAGCATGCGCTGATATCTTAGCTAATAGATAAAGAGTAGTGTCAAAACTAAGACCCAGAAACATTTCAACATTTACATTTTAGCAAGGAGAATGTAAGTGACAGCCTGCTGTACCTGAGTGCGCAGCAGCTCTTCTTGGAGCTGGTCTACCTTTTCTTTGTCAGACGACTAAAGAGCACAGAAGAAACAAAGAAAACAAAACAAAACGGCAACACACGTTAATGCTTCCTTTGTCCAGAGCTAACCCCACGACTCTTACAGAACACCTTCAAACAACTGAACTCCCACCAGCATCATTAAGGCTCAATCCGTGCATTCTGTCTACAGAGAGAGTTGAAAGTCAAGTTAATGCAAGAGAGGAACACAAATTTCAGGCAGACACTGTCATTCTGGCATCGCTCAGCTTCAATCAACACACTATGATTCACAAACAGGCACAAATCACAGAGTGAACTTGATCACAAACTCACTGCCATTACAGCATATTTTTATGATTGGACAAACTGTATTTCATTTTGTATATTTTATCAATTCAACATATTTGGAAGAATGAGACGCGGGACAGGAAGTAGGAGGCACAGCACACATGGGCAAATGATAGAAGAAGAAAGGGAGTTTAAAAGACACGCCAAATTATTTTATTAAAAAATATTTCTATGCTGCACAACAGGAATAAGGATTGTTCTTCAACTTACATTCTTGCAATACATAGCAAAGATTTGTGAAAAGCTAAAAGAGCTATTCATTATTTTCGCATCACAAAGGAGCTCTTAAAGAGCTTAAGGATGTTGATGAACTAAATTGATAAAGAAAAATTAGATCCATTCATGACCGTTTAAAAGAACGGAGTAGTTCACACCATGCGGCAGGTTTCACTCCACTCCATGCAGCACTTCTGCACAATAACGCAGTACTGCTGATGATTATCCAGCCATTTGTGTGGGAGAATGAGGCTGGCTAAAGGCACCATTTTTCTGAAACCTAGCTGTCGAGGTCCATGCAAGCCCTTTCAACAGCACACTGACAAAACAAACTCAAACTGCGGAGTCAAAGAAGAAGCCTGCTTTCAATACTGTAGACGGTGGAATAAAATCTGCTGACAGGCCAATTTATGTGGACTAC